>CM070874.1:168123296-168335796 GCA_036365515.1 Torymus aiolomorphi | reverse complement strand
CGCATGTCCGAGGAAAGATATTGTTCATGTAAAATACTGAATAAAAATATTTAGAAAAATATATTGAATGATGCAAAAATTATATTCGTCGATTATGAGGAAAAAGGATATTATACAACGGAAAAATATTCAGCATTAAGTAATATTATCTTTTCCAAATATTATTATTCAGTATTTTGCGTAAGTAATACTTAATTTGAGATATTTCGTTAAAAAAATTTCATTGTAGAATTTTTCCAAGAAAACTTCATGTAAGTATACACTTAAAAAAGTCCTAATTTGTAAATCGAATGCCCACATAACCCTATTTTTATGTTTAAAATACGCTTCCTTCATTAGAATTCTGAAATAATAATTTTTATTCCGTTGCCTTTCAAATTACACGCAAATTGCACATTAAGAAGAAAGTTAACTAATCTGTACGTTAAGAAAGAAGTTAATTTAACTGCTCGGAAAAAGAAAAGTAATATTAGTTGAAAAATAAAAAAAAAGGTTATTTTTCTTTGTTACCCTCCCTTTTTTGCCGTGCAAACAAGTCGACCCCTTTTTTAACACACAGTCAAGTTGACTCCTTTCTGCACGTGTAGCAAAATTAACCTCCTTTGTACCTAGCATTATTTATTCCAATTATTTTCAAATTTATTTTATAGGCAATTAGGTCTTACTAAATAAATCGTATTCCCAATTTAGTTATTTTATATGATTTCTATTCCTTTATATAATTCTCAAATTCATAGTATTCAGTAGAGAAGTAGGTTTATAGGTTAGTAGAAGAAATTTACGTATTCCCGATTTACTTATTTTGCCATCCATTTATATATAGATTCTCAAAATTCAAAGTGTTTAATAGGGGATTAGGCCTAGATTGGTGAATTCCGTCAACCAAGGAATCAATAACCAAAAGCTTGGCAAATATGAAATTGATGTGAAAAATTAATAGGTGGTAAACTTTTATCCTAAGTTTTATCCAACGTGGTTCCTCATTTCAAAAAGGTAAATTATTTTTATATTAATGAATCCAACATATTTAAAGATATATAATTAAAAATTTGTAAAAATCCATAAAAATTTTCAGTTTTCTATACTTTCATTCTACAGTTCATAAAATTGTTATTAGCCGTAAAAGTCTATAAAAATAAAATGTAAGAAAGTTTGCCAAAATGTAAGAATGTGTCAAAAAATATAAAACAGTATAAAAAAATGTTAAAAATAGTAAAATAGAAACATATTAAAATGTAAATAAAATGTAACTTTAAGAAAATATATAAAAACTGCAAGAATGTGTTAAAAAACTGTAAAAAAATTTAAGAACGTGTAAAAAAGATTTAATAAAGTGTTAATAAATGTAAAAAAAATGTAGAAACACTATAATAAAATGTTAATAACTATTAACAAACTGTAAACAAATGTTACGTGGGCAGGGTAGAGGACGTGGACGAGGACAAGGATGGAAAACAAAACGTATTATCGTGATGAAATTTTATTGATACCATTTTATTGATTTTATTTATGGAGAGATTTACAATTGTATAATAAATATATATTTACAATTTTATAATAAATATGTATTTACAATTTTGTAATACATATTTACAATATGTATATACAATTGTTTCAATTAATCTTTATTAAAAAAATGCATTTTCATTGTCAATAAATTTATTTACAATTTTTTCATTTCATTATTAATTCAACATATTTGAATTTTAAAACAATTTTATATATTTACAATTTTTATTTACAATTCTTTAAAAATTGTTTTTATATGTTAAAAAATTATTTGAAATTATTCATAACTCTTTAAAAATTATAAAATGAATGAAAAAAAAAAAACTTTTGATTTACTCATAAAATTAACCAAATATTTGAAAAATAATATAAATAATATAAATAATTAACTGAAATAAAAATTTTAATACAAAACTATGTTGTATTTAATGTATTAAAAAATTAGGCATGGTGTGGTTTGTGCACATAAGAATTATGCACATATTTATTGTGCACACTTTAGCATTGGTGTATATCTATATCTATGTGTATACTCCAATGCTAAAGTGTGCACAATAAATATGTGCATAATTCTTATGTGCACAAACCACACCATGCCAAAAATTAAATAGTTATTTATAATTTTTTACTAAAACTTATATATATATATATATATATATATATATATATATATATATATATATATATATATATATATATATATATATATATATATATATATATATATATATATATATATATATATATATATATATATATATATATATATATATATATATATATATATATATATATATATATATATATATATATATATATATATATATATATATATATATATATATATATATATATATATATATATATATATATATATATATATATATATATATATATATATATATATATATATATATATATATATATTCATTGAACATTCATTTGGTTTTTGTTTTCAAACTAAACCTTATTATGTAAATGTCATTTGACAAATCAATGTGTTGAATATCACATATTTTTCAAATTTTAGTTTTTCAAATTGTTATTTATATTATTATTAAATTTGTGAATACTTTTTAATAAAATTTACGTTATCTATACAGAAGTGAAAAGTGTCATATTTATATATACTCAACCAAATAACGATTAGCTTAACATTCGTTACATTTCTCTAAAAGATCAATGAAAATGTTCGAAGTTACAATCTAGACATAGTTGTGTATTTGAAATTGTCTTTAATACAATTATACAATCCAACCACTGAATTCTTCACTTTGAAAGTTACTTGGGACTTTGCCTTTTCGAAGTACCGAAGTCTCGATTTTTGCCAAAAATAGTATTTACGATTGGACAAATAGTATAAAATAGTGTGTGGCATAAGTACTTCACTACAAAGTAAAACAAGATTTATTAGTCTATACATGAATAGCACAAAAATCTGTTAGAAGTTTGAACAGAGAAGGTAATAAATCTATTATTTAGTTATTTTTCTTCGTTTAACCTATATAATTATATAATTATAATTTACAATATTTTACAACTATTTACAATTTTAAAAAGTATTTACAATATTTATTTACAATTTTACATTTCTTATTTATGTACAATTATATATGTATTTATAATTTTGTAATGAATTTGTATTTACAATTTTGTAATAAATATGTATTTACAATTTTTTCAATTAATCTTTATTAAAAAAATGCAATTTTGCATTGTCAATAAATTTTTTTCATTTAATTATCAATTTAACATATTTGCATTTTAAAACAGTTTTATATATTTACAATTTTACATTCATTATTTATTTACATAACAAACATTAAATAAAAATTTGTTTCATTTTACAACTATTTACAATTTTAAAATGTATTTACAATATTTATTTATAATTTTACATTTCTTATTTATTCACAATTTTATAATAAATCTTTCCAGTTTATTTATAATTTATAATTGCGTTTATTTTTTATAATAAAAGTCAAAAGTCAATAGAAGTCAATAAAGCAAAAGCAATAAACTTTGATTTCCGTCTGCTTTAAGTACTATCAAAACATTAAAAAAGCCTCACATGTTGTTCCAACGGAAGACATTTACAGAAGTATGTACGCACGACCCAAATTCTTAATCGTATGTGAGATTTGAGTCGGACTGAAGGAACGTTTGAAGCCATGCTTTCTGTATATTCCGTACTTCAGACCTTCTGACGTCTCACTTATGACTATGCCTTTAAACATATAGGTAGTGTCACATAAGGTTTATTATGGTGTTTAAAGGAACGCGTTTACAGGAGTGTATACATAAACCAATTGCTTATAACTAACGTGCACGTAACACGCTTACTTCTCTCATTAGTCGGGAGCGGGATTCCACGCGTTCAAATACAATATGTTTGCCGCTAAATTTCAAGAATGACTAATTAAATAGTTGCCATTTTTTGCAAATGACCCATGTATATAAAATAAAGTAATTGGTTATAGTTACATATCAAAGAAAATTATGATGAATTGGTAATTGGTTATAGTTACATATCAAAGAAAATTATGATGAATTGGTAATTGGTTATAGTTACATATCAAAGAAAATTATGATGAATATAATACCATTAATAATTTTCTGTTTCTTTGCTTACATTTTTTACATAATAAAAGATGTTTATCGTTAGAATTTTTTTTACAATTTTTTTTCTAGTAATATATTAAATAAATTTCTAATTTATTTAAAATATGCACTCAAAGATATTTAAAATATCAATCATTAAATAGTTTCCGTCTTTCACAAATGCCATATCAAAGAAAATTATGATGAATATAATACCATTAACAATTTTCTTATCCTTTGATAGTGATAATTACTTTATCAAAATGACAAGTCAGGGCAATGAAGAAATGGAAAGTAATAAACTTTTATTCTATAAAATTAGAAATTTTTAAACATAAATTTAAATATAAAATAAACAGTCATAGATTACATTGAATATGAAGAAAAATTTTTTGAATATATGAAACGTTTGGAACCATGTAATATGGAGCAATTAAATAACAATTTCAAGAAATTAAATTTACGCTCTATTAATATAAAAAAACAAACAAAAGAAAAAGTAAAAAAGTATAAAAAATATTATAATATGTAATTGAAAATCAAGTATAACGTTGAAAGAATGTTGATTCGAGATTGATACCTCGCAAAACGATCGAAAACCGAACGAATCGCTTAAATTAGATTAAGAATAATATCTAATAAATAAGTAAGAGCAATAAGTATAACATTTAATAAATATTCAACATTATAACGTTATATTCAATATCAAAATGTTAAAAAAGAAGAAATTAAAAAAATAATTTTTACACTATTATATATAGTTATGTATCATATTTTGTGTACCTTTTTTTGACCAGTTTGAAATATGATATTTCCATTGAGAAACAAAGATACATACAAATATATAATAATATATTGACTTTGTCAGTCATATATACCCTTTACTTTAAAAGTAACTAATATTCTTGAATTATTTTATCACACTAAAATTATTAAAATAGAAAAATAATTTTTAGAAAAATCTACATTCTAAAAAATTTATATTTTTATATTGTTCTGTTCATTGATGGTAACAAATTTATATTAAATAGGATTGTGTCAGCCTTTTCGCCTTATTTTCTAAAGCTTATTTCATAGCTGATGTGTGGCAATCAACTTTAAAAGGCCAATCAAGAAATATTTTTGGATCTTTTAAAGTGTAAGGTTTTTTCAAAAAGTAATATTTTTCTTTTTCCTATAATACATTGAATTTCATGTATTTTCATATAGGTATTCTACGATTCCTCATATTTGATATAATAAAATGAATAAGATCTCAAAAAGAATTATAAAACATAAAATGAAACCAGATGGTAACTGTCTTTTCCGAGCATTTGCAGAATTTTTATTTAGTGATCAAGAGCAACATAGACAAATTCGATTGAAATTAGTGGATAAAATTATAAGTGATTGGATAGTTTATGAATCTTTTGTATTAGGAGACAATTCTTACAACACAATAATTACTGATTCAAATTCTTACAAACTACATATGTCTACTAATGGTAGTTTTGGTGGAGAAGTTGAGATTGCTGCTTTTGTTAGTATTTACAATGTAAAAGTTATAGTACATCAAGGATATTATAATGCAAGGGAATTCGGTGCATGTAATAGCAGAAATAAATTAGTTCTTTTATTATCTGGAAGCTTGGATAGTGGTCATTATGATATTCTTGATATTGAAAATATTTTTTTGTCTGGAAACGATCGAAATTATTGGTCGATGGAAAAAAAGAGACAAAAGGATAGAATCACGAACCTCAGTGAAAGAAGGTTGAAAAATAATCGGGAAAAAGGTAGAGTTGTTAATATGAATGACAAGGAAAATCAGATAGAAAAGGATATAATTGTTAATATCAATGAAGAAAGATTGGAAGATATGAGGGAAACCGATGCAGTTGTTAATAGTAATGAAGAACGAGTGAACAATAAGATTGAAGAAACTGTTATGAACATGAATGAAGAAATGAATGATATCTTAAAAAGAGATATAAAACATGAAATGAAACCGGATGGTAACTGTCTTTTCCGCGCATTTGCAGAATTTGTATTCAATAATCAAGAGAAACATAGACAAATTCGATTGAAATTAGTAAATAAAATTATAAATGATTGGATAATTTATGAATCTTTTATATTAGGAAACAGTTCTTACAACACAACAATTACTGATCCAAATTCTTACAAACTAAATATGTCTAAAAATGGTAGTTTTGGTGGAGAAGTTGAGATTGCCGCTTTTGTCAGTATTTACAATGTAAAAGTTACAGTATATCAAGGATATTATAATGCAAGGGAATTCGGTCCGTGCAATAGCAGAAATAAATTAGTTCTTTTATTATCTGGAAACTTGGATAGTGGACATTATGATGTTCTTGAAATCGAAAATACTTTTTTTCTTAAAGACTATCAAAATCAATATCGTCGGTTACATTATGCTAAAAATAAAGATGAAATTAACGTATGTAGAAAAAATCGGTATCTTGATGGTGATAAATTAGAGAAGAAACGAAAACTTGATCGTATTTGTAATATGAATGAAGAAAGAGTAAACAGAAAGCGACAAAGTGATAGGATCACTACTATGAAAGAAGATAGAATAGAGAGCAAGAGAGAAAAGGATCGAATTATAAATATGAGTGAAGGAAGGATAGGAAATAAAAGACAAAATGATAGAGTTTTTAATATGATTGAGGAAAGGCTGCAGAATAAGAGGGAAAAAGATAGAGTTATGAACATGAGTGAAGGAAGGCTGGAAAATAAGAGGGAAAAAGATAGAGTTATGAACATGAGTGAAGGAAGGCTGGAAAATAAGAGGGAAAAAGATAGAGTTATGAACATGAGTGAAGGAAGGCTGGAAAATAAGAGGGAAAAAGATCGTGTCACGAACATGAGTGAAGGAAAGGTGGAAAATAAAAGGGAAAAGATAGAATTACGAACATGAATGAAGAAAGGGTAGAGAACAAGAGAAAAAAGGATAGAGTAATTAATATGAATGAAGTAAGAGTAAATAATAAAAGACAAAACGATCGGGTTGTCAACATAAATGAAGGACGAATGAATAAGAAAAGATGTACAAATGTTGTAAGCAATTTGAATGAAAAACGGTTGGCTAAGAAACGTAAGCTTGATATTGCAAGTAATATGTCTTCAAATCGAATTTATAAGAGGAGAAAGATACAAAAAATTAGAAAGATGTGCCCTCCAAACTTAAATTATGTAGATTCAGGCAATATGGATTATGTATGCTCTAATTGTTCTGCAGTTTTTTGGGAAACAGAATTTTCAAAAAAAAGTTGTTGTCATAACGGAAAAGTTATTTTACCTCCTTTATCAGAGTATAACGAAGATTTGAAAGAACTTCTGTATGACAAAAAATTTAAAGAACTAATCCGTTATTACAATAATAAATACTCATTTGCGAGTTTCAATGCAGTAATTAACAATAAAAATAAAGGAGTTTATAATTTAAAAATCCAAGGCCAAGTTTGGCATACATCTCCGAAATCAGTTATCGTTGAACCTAATCAACATCCTCAAAATGGTCAAATTTACATTTATGATGAGTATACAGCAAATCAGTTAAGATTGAAAAATAACAAAGCATTATTAGAAGAACATTTCACAATATTAAATAGAATATTAAATGACAACCCATATGCAAAAAAATACAAGCATTTATATGAATTATCAAAAAATACTCAAATTCCTCAATACAAGTTATATTTTGTTCGAAATATAAAATTGAACCAAAATGTTTATAGTAAACCAAAAACTGCGGAATGTGCCGCTTTAATTATTTCACGAGAAGGAGAAATTCCATCATCTTTTGATTTGTGTATTTATCCAAGAAATCCGGATAACAGTACATCACATATTTTCATACATAAGTTATCTCATCATTTGGATCCGATGGTATTTCCTATTTTATTTCCTTCAGGAGACTTAGGATGGAATCCCGATTTACATCAAAATTCAGAAAATAATAAAAGATTGACTGCTTTGCAATATTATTCAAACCGAATTGCTTATCGGCCAGGACCAATTTTCAATCCAATTTTATGTAGTGGACGATTGACTCAACAATACATAATACATGCATATATAGTCATAGAAAGTACAAGAATGGATTATTTTAGACAAAATCAAGGAAAATTAAGAGTTGCATGTTATCAAGGGTTATTAGATCATGTTGGAAAAAATGCTTCAAATAAATCAAAAAATTTCGAGAACAAAGAACGTTTGGGACATCTTTTTATTTTACCATCAACTCATATTGGTAGTCCTAGACATATGCATCAATTATATCAAGATGCAATGGCTATAAATAGAGCTGTTGGAAGACCTGATTTATTTATTACTGTAACGTGTAATCCAAATTGGCCGGAACTTAAAAAGAGTACTATCAAACTTCCCTCGAGGAACCACATGTAATGATATTCCTAATTTAACAGCAAGATTATTTAATACTAAATTACGAGCAATTTTAGCAGATATTTTAAGTGGAAATATTTTTGGCGAAATACTGGCATATATTTACACAATTGAATTTCAAAAAGAGGATTACCTCATGCTCATTTATTATTTATCTTAAATTATGAAAACAAATTATTGAATCCACAAGACATTGATAAATATGTGAGTGCTGAAATTCCAAATGATGATAAAGAATTACAAGCATTAGTTATCAAACACATGTTGCATGGTCCCCATACAGAAAATTCCCTCTGTTATAACAAGGAGAAAGATGTTTGTTCGAAAAACTATCCAAAAGAATTCAGTGATTTTACACATTTTGACAAAAATGGATTTCCCCAATATAAACGAAGAAATAATTTAAATAGTTATACATACAATTCAAAAGTAAATGGTGAAATAGTGAAAGTAGATAATTCAATGGTAGTTCCTTACAATCCTACACTTTTGAAAAAATATCAATGTCATATAAATTGCGAAATATCTTATTCGGTCATGTCTATCAAATATCTTTATAAATATATTCATAAAGGGTTTGACAAAGCATATGTAAGTGTATCGAAAAAAATTCTGATACACATCAATGTGAAATATATGATGAAATTACTGACTATCTTAATGGGAGATATGTTAGTCCAATAGAAGCAGCATGGAGAATAGAAGAATTACCATTGTCAGGAAGGTCACACACAATTATTCGTTTAGCTATTCATACGGAAAATCAACAGTATATATATTTTGAAGAAAATAAAGAAGACGAAGTTTTAAATAAAAATAATAATACAACTCTAACGGCGTGGTTTCAATTAAATTTAGAAGATGAAGAAGCGAGAAAAATTAAATATTCTAATATACCAAAGTATTATTTATTCAATTCATCAAAAAAAGTATGGCAAAAAAAAAAATATTTTCAAAATCTATTGGTAGAATGAATAGTGTCAGTCCTAAGGATATAGAACGATTCCATTTAAAGTTGATATTAAATCGTGTAAAAGGAGCAATATGTTTTGCAGATTTAAAAAAGTTCGAAAATGTATCCTACAAAACTTTTAAAGAAACAGCAATTGCAATGGGATTAGTAAAAAATGATAATGAAATTTTCAATATTTTTGAAGAAGCATGTTCCATTATGATGCCAAAAGAATTTAGAAAATTTTTTGCTTGGTTTCTTATTAATGATGATATTCCTTTTGCTTGTGAACTTTGGGAATCTTTCAAAAAATATTTTAGTGAAGATTTCAAAGATAATCAAGAGCATCGAGCATTAAGAGAAATTGATGAAATTTTAAAAGGTGAAAATTTGTCATGCTCTGAATTCGGATTACCAACATTTAATGATTTGACTTATGAACTATCGGCTCATGAAAAAAAAATAATAATTGATAAACACAAACAGTTATTTCAAGAACATAAAAATCAATTAAATAATGAACAAAATGATATTTTCAATTTCATAATACAAACTAATGATCGTATGATTTTTATTGATGGTCCCGGAGGTACTGGGAAAACATTTCTTTACAAAACATTAATTCATTATTATTTAGGAGAAGGACAAAAAGTTGTTTCTATGGCATGGACTGGAATTGCTTCTATACTACTTCCGGAAGGAATGACAAGTCACAGAACTTTTAAATTGCCATTAGATTTATCAAATATTGAAACAACATTTTTGAAATTAGATTCAGATAAAAGAAGGTTACGTGAATGTGATGTACTCATTTGGGATGAAGCATCAATGATTCCTAAAAAAGCATTAGAAGTTGTTGATAAAACTTTAAGAGATTGTTGCCAAGTCGATTCAATACCTTTTGCTGGAAAATTATTAATTTTAGGAGGAGATTTCAGACAAATTTTGCCAGTATTGAAAAATGGATGTAGAATCACTATAATTAATGAATCTATCAAACGTTCTAATTTGTGGCCAAAATTTAAAATATTAAAATTAACTAAAAATATGAGATCCAATAAAATAAAATTTTCAAAATTCTTGTTAGAAATCGGTGACGGACAAGTATCGTCTTTATCAATATCTGAAAAATGGAAAGTCGACAATATATGTGAAAAAATTTATGGTTCCACTATAACTGACAAGGAAGATTTATCAGATAGGGCAATTTTATCTGGTCATAATCAAGATATTTATCACTTGAATAATGAAGTACTTAAAAGAATAGATTCAACAGAGAAAATTTATTATAGTATTGATTATGCTAAACCAAAAGGAGTAGATCAAAGTGATGAAGATGTTCAATTAAATTATTCAATAGAATATTTAAATTCTTTAAAATTTCCAGGGCTACCATTTCATAAATTAGTATTAAAACCCAATGCCATTGTTATGCTCATAAGGAACATTAGTATTAACGATGGATTGTGTAATGGTACAAGATTAAAAATTTTAGAATTGCACAAGTACAATATAAAAGCCATGATAGTAACTGGTTACAAAAGGACAAATAGCTTACATACCTAAAATAACTTTAAATTCAGGAGAATCATCGTCTTTACCTTTTATATTATATCGAAAACAATTTCCTGTCGTCTTAGCCTTCGCGATAACTATTAACAAGTCACAAGGTCAAAGCTTCAATAAACTTGGAATATATTTTAGGCGGCCTTTATTCTCTCATGGCCAATTATATGTAGCTTTGTCAAGATGTACAAACCCAGAAAATTTATTTATTGAAAATGATTCGAATCATTCTGATGAAATTGAAAATATAGTATGGAAGGAAATTTTTGAATGATGTATAAAGATTATTTTGAAATATAAAATGAAGAGCTTTAAACTATAAACGAAGACACCAATTCGCAAGACGAGTTAGCCACGGCTACCGACATCAATTGCTTTTTTGCATAAACGACATCAATTGCTTTTTTGCATATACTACAACCATTCAATATCTGTGGAACATTCCGACAACTAAGGCACGGCCGACAAAAATAACTTTTCAGTTAATTGTTGTCATGTAACTATACTACTACCACTATTCGTTTATGTATAAGTGAATAAGTTCTATCATTGACAGAACTATAAATTAAAAGAATCGAACAATTATTAAAATTTTGATCATTTTTAATTTCTTCTTTTTAAAACGCTATGTTATACAATTTCAATGTGAAAATGAATATTAGAACTCCATTAATACATATAAAACACATATAAAATTAATATCATTTACAGATACCAAAATGTCGAAACGCCCAAAATCAAATAATACTAATGAAACACCAGGAAAAAAAAATCAAAAATTTCATTTACGTACACACCATCTGATTTTTTGAAAAATAAAATTCATATTGGCGACAAAAATGTGTAAATTATTTTATTCTATTCTTAAAAAATTAATAAATTTAATATACTTTAAAAAAATATTTATTAAATTTATATATTTTATAAGTATGGTTATTGGATATATTGAAGCAGTAGAAAATCCCCGTACGATAATTTCTAAGGCTACTGGAAAATCATACGACATATTTAAATTTATTTTAAATAATAATGACGGATGCAAAATTCAATGTAATATATGGAATAAGGATATCGAAATATTTGAAGATAAAATCAACTATAATGCGGTCATTTTAATATAATTTCATAAAAATAATATAACAACTATTATTAATTAAAATTATTTCTAGATCATTCTATTACAAACAGTAGTTGCCAAAGAAAGTTCTAATTTTAATAGCGGCAATATGCAATATGAATTCCACTTAAAAAATAATTCCAAAATTAGTACGATAGCTAATCGCGATGTATCGGAAGACATTACATCCTTAACAATTAAAACTTTTGAAGAAGTGAAACAATCAAATGGACTTATTAGTAATATTTATTACATATATATATATATATATATATATATATATATATATATTAGAAATAAATTAAGAATTCAACATGTATAATTAAAATTAAAACTGAAGGATATTTAATGAGTGAATTTGCTATTTCGAATACAAATTTAAGTAAATTACTTGGTCCTATCACAGATAAAACCCTTAAATTAGAAATAGTTTTTATAAATGGTACTGGAGAACGAGACAAATTTACAGAAGGATCCAAATTGAGAATAACAGGGGAAATATATATAGCAGGTAAAAAAACGTTTCAATTAATATCTTACATTATAGTAAACATTCATGGTGCAATTAATATATATTTATTATTTTACAGAAAACGGACACATCTATTTAGAAATTCAAAATTTAACCTATATTGAAATACTAAATGAAGAAAAATTATCGATGGCTGAATTAATATTGGGAGGAGAGATTTTGAAACGGGACTGAGAATAGCTAAACGAAAAAGGATGCCGGTTCAAATAAAATAAAGCTAAGTACTTCGTTATAATTAATTAAATTGGATTTATTAAATAACCTAAATTTTTATTACAGATTTTAAGTTACTACACAATCATACTTTTTATGATTCATTATCAAATTAATTTAAGTAGTCTACACATATAGTCTTTCCCGAAATACATCATTTCATTATGACAAAATCATTATTCGAAAATTGACA
Source organism: Torymus aiolomorphi (assembly GCA_036365515.1). Classification (NCBI taxonomy): domain Eukaryota; kingdom Metazoa; phylum Arthropoda; class Insecta; order Hymenoptera; family Torymidae; genus Torymus; species Torymus aiolomorphi. The sequence continues at coordinate 168,322,700 of CM070874.1, read as the reverse complement.
AAAAAAATTTATTTTAAAATTCATATGAAGTGTTTTTTTAAAATAAACATGAAAATAAGATTATTTGGGAATTTGATAAATAAAATAGGACTACTTCATGGGTATTCTCAAATGACGATTTTCACAAATTTTTCTACAATTTTTTTTTAATACAAGATCTCGAATAAAGTATTGTTCATGTAAAATACTGAATAAAAATATTTAGAAAAATATATTGAATGATGCAAAAATTATATTCGTCGATTATGAGGAAAAAGGATATTATACAACGGAAAAATATTCAGCATTAAGTAATATTATCTTTTCCAAATATTATTATTCAGTATTTTGCGTAAGTAATACTTAATTTGAGATATTTCGTTAAAAAAATTTCATTGTAGAATTTTTCCAAGAAAACTTCATGTAAGTATACACTTAAAAAAGTCCTAATTTGTAAATCGAATGTCCACATAACCCTATTTTTATGTTTAAAATACGCTTCCTTCATTAGAATTCTGAAATAATAATTTTTATTCCGTTGCCTTTCAAATTACACGCAAATTGCACATTAAGAAGGAAGTTAACTAATCTGTACGTTAAGAAAGAAGTTAATTTAACTGCTCGGAAAAAGAAAAGTAACATTAGTTGAAAAATAAAAAAAAGGTTATTTTTCTTTGTTACCCTCCCTTTTTTGCCGTGCAAACAAGTCGACCCCTTTTTTAACACACAGTCAAGTTGACTCCTTTCTGCACGTGTAGCAAAATTAACCTCCTTTGTACCTAGCATTATTTATTTCTATTATTTTCAAATTTATTTTATAGGCAATTAGGTCTTACTAAATAAATCGTATTCCCAATTTAGTTATTTTATGTGATTTCTATTCCTTTATATAATTCTCAAATTCATAGTATTCAGTAGAGAAGTAGGTTTATAGGTTAGTAGAAAAAATTTACGTATTCCCGATTTACTTATTTTGCCATCCATTTATATATAGATTCTCAAAATTCAAAGTATATATATATGCACATGCCATGCCAGCAGCTGATTGAAAATTAATATAAAAATAAAATAATAACCATATTTTGAGGTTATTTTAGAATTACAATTTTTATTCGTTATTACACCTACTTATATCTTTCCTCTCTCTCTTTCTCCTTTAAAGTACTACAATTTTTTTGTTAGTTTTTGTTGTATATTCTTCTCTCTCTCTCTCTTTCTTTTCGAGTCGAGTAAGATATGTTTATTTACTGTGATACTATATATATATATATATATATATATATATATATATATATATATATATATATATATATATATATATATATATATATACAAGCTTAAGTAAGATATCAATATAGATATGCAAACGTATAAGATAGACGACAACCGGAAGTGTCGTAAGAGCTGCAAACCGGATATCTGAATAACAAGGAGAAAAGTTTGGAAAGGAAACAGTACATAAAAAATTCAGATCTCTATATCTTTTAAACGAGATAATCTTTTTAAATAAAATCTTTTGATTTGAGTAGAGCAATGAAATGGCTTTCAATTAAGAGGGATATGTTATATAGTAAAAACTAACGCAGTATACGTAAAAGCGCATTGAATTTTTCGTACACTCATTTCAATGTATATGTAGCACGGGTCGCTCCATTAGGCTTTTCTATACTTGCCTTCGGAACGCTCCCGCGCTCCTTGATTTGTTATATAACTCAAAACATCCTTAGTGCCTTTATTTTTTATAAATCCATATTGGTTGTTTACGAGTAGATTGTGTTTGTTAAAAAAAGATTATATTCTAACGTAGACAATTTTTTCAAGTACTTTTGTTAGATTATAAATTAGGGAGCTTGGTCTGTAATTTGATACTTCCATTCTATTACCTGATTCGTAGAGTGGTATAACTTCAGCCATTTTTAGTGGTTCAGGCCATATTGAATTCTCGAAACAGAGGTTGAATATATGCTTTGTAACGATGTGCGTTTTCTACACCTCCTTGAGAAAGCAACAAAATGTGATTATTTGATTGCGAGCAAAATGTGGCGGAGGGTGACACGAAATACATCGACACCGAGCTATGTGTACACAGTTGTACACATAGCTAATAGTACATTACGATACGTGGGCCGGAAATTGGATTTCCGGGCCGTGCGTGGTATGACGCCCGAGGCGAAGCCGAGGGCGTCATGACGCACGGCCAGGGCATCCAATTTCCGGTCCAAGTATTCTATACTATTTTTCTTACTCCCCGGCCGAAAGTACGTTCTGTAATTGTTAAATAATTGATAAAATTGCGTTATCGTCTGCTAGCTGTGTTTGAGTGTTAACCTTTAGAGGACGGGATGGCCCCTATACGGGCCATGCCCATGATCGACCCTTTACATGTGTTAGTTTTGAGATGTGAGACATCACAAAAACTCGATTTCTATAGAAAAGTGAGAGAAAACAGTAAACCCAAATCCCCGTCCTCTAAAGGTTAATTTTTCTTTCGGCCCGCTCGATAGTAATGCCTCTCTCGGCCGCTTTGGGTAGCTCGGTCGATATTACCGACTGTTCTTTCTTTCGGCCCGGCGTGGAGAGCTGGTTTTTTGGCCGTCTGCTACTTTCGCTGTTACACAGATGGTTTGATGCCCGCCCGACATTTGCAAGACCGAGGCGAAGCCGAGGTTTTGCTGGTCGGGGCGGGCATCAGAAACACATTCATTAAAAAAAGACAACACCACTTTTTATTTCAACTAACTCTTTTTTCTCGTCACCCGTGCACTTTCCTCTGTTTATTTCGTACGTGTCTAACCTTCACACCGCACAAACATCTTTCCTCGGACATGCGCGCGGGCGCTCAAGCGCCGCGGGTTAGGAAATTTCGTCAGCCAATCAGAGCGCGCAGTTGGTCTAAAATAGGATGCGAAAGTTTCTCTTTCGGCTCGGAGATGTGGGCCGGAAGTACGTACTTTCGGGTGGGCGAGTAAGAAAACACATTTTTTGTCTCACTCTGTCGAGTGAGTCTACGACGCTTCCGAGGCAGGTAGCAGACGACACCGAGGTAACTGCAGCCTCGGAGTCCACGCCGACGTCGACGCTGCGCAGTGAGGAAGAGAGCGAACAGCAGCAGGCAGCACTGAGGCGATGAGAGCCGAGCTATCTGCTCGCACGCTCGCAGACGACACACACGGAAATTAAGATTGTGCGCCGAATGTGGACGTGCCCAAGTGAGCCCGGCCGCCATGTTGCAGAGAGAGACGCCGCCGAAGGTAGATGCCGGCCGCCGATACACACTCGCGCCGCACCCACGCACTACAGGCCCACAGACAAAACACCCACACGAGCACGCGCGACCACTACTACTTATTGCGGCTGTGCGACGGCCACGAGGCCGGCAGCCAGCGAAACGCGAGACCGAGAGAGAGAACATGTGCGACGACGCGTCGATGCTGCTCATACTGAGCGAGAAAGGGGGGGGGGCGGCAGCCTACGAGCTGCACACCGCTTGCGAGGAAGAGGGAGAGAGAAAAGGCGAGAGCCGCGAATTATGAGAGCGAGGGAGAGCGAGAACTAGGCTCGGTAGCCTGCGAGCTGCACACAGCCGAGAACGTATGAGTGATAGAGTGTGCAGCGGCGCACATGTATAATAGGGAGAGAGCAAGCGAGAGCCACGAAGCATGAGAGCGAGAGAGAGCGAGAATCCGGCTCGGTAGCCTGCGAGCTGCACACAGCCGGGTGCGTATGAGTGAGGGAGATAGCGAGCGCAGCGGCGCACCAGTATGAGTGAGAGAGATAGTGCGCAGCGGCGCACATGTAGGAAGGAGAGAGAGAAATAGCGATAAGAGCACGACCGCCGCATCAAAGCGTGGAGGCGCGCCGCCGTCTAAAGGCGCGCCGCTACTAAGCGCAGAGAATTAAGCCAGGTTATGCCGGTTTAAAATCCGCGCGCAACAGGTGGCAGCGGGAATCGACTCGGCAATCGTTGCCGTCGCGCATGGCCAATCACAGCCACCGAGTAATTAGAGCCCTAATTGGTTTGAATGAATAAGTTTCACCACAAAAGGAAAAAGAAAATCGCGATGCGCGCCGATACTTGCTGCCAATCTGCCCACCGACCTATCTAATTGAATGAGAGCGAGAGAGAAAGAGAGAGACGCCACCGAGGAAGAAGACGGAAGCGAGCAGGCACCGCTTCCTTCTTCTTCACTTAGTCCTGGATTGTCGTCTCGTGCACACCTAGTTAGTTGTCGGAAGTAATTATTGCGAAGTTATAGTAGTATTGGAGAGTGTTGTGCGAAGTAGTTTGGAGAGTGCGAGACAGCATTTCGAAAGAGCGCGAGAGAGTTCGTAGTAATTACGGAAAGTCGGTGAAAAGTTGGTAGTTTCGGAGAGAGTAGGGAGAGTTTTTGTTGGATGGAGAGAGAGAGAGAGAGAGAGAGAGAGAGAGAGAGAGAGAGAGAGAGAGAGAGAGAGAGAGAGAGAGAGAGAGAGAGAGAGAGAGAGAGAGAGAGAGAGAGAGAGAGAGAGAGAGAGAGAGAGTAGGTGAGCTCCAGAGGAAAAGAGGATCGCTGTCCACCGCCAATTTGTGCTTCGCGCTGTAAACCACCGTAGAGAGAGAGAGAGAAAGAGCGAGAGAGAGAGTTGAAGGTCCATACGAGCGACAGGCGTGCATCGGTAAGAAACTGGTTTACTGTCGTCGGGAGGCAACTTTGTTTCTGCCCCCCCCCCCCCGACCCACAATTTTATCAATTTTCTTGTGTGTAGTGCGAGCGATAGCTCCCAGCGGGGAGCACGTAGAGGCGGTTCTCTCTTGCGTGCGCGTGAATACCCGCCAGCGGCCATTTTGTCAACCGCGTTCCGCCAAAAGTGACTGCGTGCAACGCTGACCGCCGGAGAAATGATTTATCAGTGCTATTAAAGATCATAATCGCTAGCTGCCTTGTTGTTACTTTATTTTGAGTGTTGTGTTCTGTGTAGTCACCCGCGCATTTTCCTTAGTCACCGAGGGTATCGGCCGCCCCAGGCCGTCGCAACACCGCCCACACCCAGAGGAAGGAGAGTCCATAGCCAGGCAGAGGAGGAAGAGCAGAGAACGCGTCGTAACCGTGGTCTGGCGCCCTTCAATAAAAATTCTGACCGCGCTCGCGCAGTATCGTGTTTAGAGAGAGGGGAGTCGTGGGGAATTTATAGCGGGCGCGAGAGTTTATCGCGCATTTCAAGCCCTCAGGGCGAGTTAGAACGTTGTGAAGAGGGGGGGGGGGGAAATCCGCAACGTCACAAATGGCGCCAGCAACGTGGGGCCGACACCGACATTAGGGAAAATTACGCGAATCGACAAGCCGAGACACGCAAGAGAGGGAACAAATTGTGAGTCGAGCGGACTCGCACCGACATATACTAGTATTACTTTTTTTTTACTATATTTATTTAAAAAGTTCAATTGTTGTGTGTGTGTGCGTGGACGAGAGAGAGAGAGGGGGAGAGCGAGCCCGAGTGCACGCCGCGAATAGTGCGCTACTGCCAGCCACCATTTTGAGCAGCGGCTCTTCAATTCAGGCGATAGTCAGGTTGCGATTCGGCCGACCTGAAAGTGACCTTTTTGCGAAATTGCTATAGTGTTCTACGAAGAACGGCGTGTCTCACTGCCACCGCCCTCGTACGCCCAGAAAATTTGCCAAATTACAACAAAAATTTAAATAATTTTCTTGTTGCGCCACCGTTTCGGAGTTGACCGAGGTCTGCAGTAACCGAATCCATACATCTTGTTACGTGCCGAGGTTTTTGACCATTTTAGGTGGAAAAAGGAAGGTATTCTAGAGATTTAACTTACTTAGATATACATATATAAATTATAAAACAGTATATATCCCACCAAGTATAAAATAAAATCCCTCACCACCAGTGAGACACGACCGTTTGCGTGGAAACATGCCCCAAAGGACCCTCACGCTGGCGTGGCGTGTGAAAGAAACTGAAAAGTTCTAGTGTATTCTTTTTTGAATTTTAGTCACTTCGTAGTTAATTTTTTTTGTGAACTCGTGCCACCGTGGAGGAAGTAGGAGGGAAAGTAATTGGTACATTCATCCCGTTCGTGGACCCCTCGAGCGATATTCAAGGCGCTTTTGAGGCTGCCCGCATGTACCTTGGGTTTTCAAACACCACCGCCCATCTCCGCGTTGTGCATAATTATTGTAGTGCGAATTATCGGCGCGAACGAATCCAACCGCTGAGAGGTGAAGAAGAAGATCAACCATCAAACAACCATGAAGAAGTTTCTGAAGATCCGGAAGGTGAGGGCCATAAACTTGGAAGTTATACACCTGTCACCCCAACAACTGAAAGTAACACTGAGGGACAAGCAGCTGAGCACTCGAGGCGACATCGGTGAACGTCAAGACAGATTGCTGCGAGCAAGTCTGAGGGAAGCTGACCTCCCGCTGAAGGACATTCCATGGTACGAGGAGGATGAACAGGAAGGAGCACCCTACGGCCGGGAGTCAACAAATGAGGAGGAGCTGGTAGTACAGCCTAAAACTAAACGAGGGCGGAAGCCAAAATCCAACCAGAAGGAGACGGGGGAGAGTACCACCACCACCACCGGCGATGATGAGAGACTACGCTCGCGCTTAATGGAGATGCAGATCCAGGAGATCGTAGGAGCAGTGGAACCGGTGACATCGACCTCCGGACTGACGACGCGAGGAACGCCCACCGCCAGTTACACTTCAGCCGCCTTACCTGTGATGAATGCTACCACCGCCAGGAGCACCGAACCGTGTCAGGCCTGCCTCAATACCTCAACGTCACCCCCGAGCTGAGAAATTACTGGACCGGAAAGGCACGAAGCTGGCAGCTGAGCACGTTGGGGGTACAGTATGTGAGGATGATCACGACGCCACAGAGACCAGGCCACCAGAATAAGCCCCGGACATGGAGTTTCGTCGACGCAACCGACGCCGCGGCCACGTCAACCGACAACCTCAACCGCCACGCTGGCAACAATGCAACCGACAACGCCACAGCCAGCAGCACCACCGACCCGACCGTCAACATCGATTAACGCCAGTCTGTATGCCGACGGGTGGAACAATGGCGAAGGGACGACGAGCGACGACACCGAGGTAGACGCGTACACGAGCGCGAAGCTGACGCAAGTTGCGGCACAACTGGCAACGAAGAAAGCCCAAGCAAGACGACGAGTGTCGATGGAAGACGCAGCCCCACCGGGAGCCGGATGCAAGCCATGCGTGACGCCACGGCGGGAAAACATTACGCCGCCTAGGCGACAGATACAAGAAGGATTCAACATAGCCAGCCAGCCTTGCAATAACCTGCTCCGGTTTGCCAGAGGGAGAGATTACGAAGCACATCGTAGGGAGGTGAACAAGAAAAAAAGACACCCCCCAGCCGAGCAACGCAGAGAAGAACGCCCCACACGAAGTAGCAGTGAGAGGGATAGCAGCGGCGCACAGTGTGAAAAAAAATTTTTTTTTCGTTCGTAAACCTAATATCTCGAAATTCCGTCTACCGATTATGGTCAATTTTGGACTGAATACACTTGAGGTAATATGGAATAAGGGAAAAATATTTGTAACACCAAAAAATAATTTTTAAAGCCTGAAAATCCACTTGAAAATCAGGTATTTTCGGTTATTAGCAATAAATCCAACCATACTGTTACGACTCGATTTCTTTTCACGTATAAACAATGTTGCTTATATATTTCAGACTAAGAAACAAAAATGAAATCAAAAATATGACCGTCAAATTATATTTTTTTCAGAAAAATGAATATAACTTGAAAAAATGATTTTTTTCATACTGAAAAAACAAACATTTCTTTACAAAATACAATATATTGTTAAAGCTTCTTAAACGACTTGAATAATTAAAAAGAATATTCCTAAGTGAAATAATACATAAAATGTATAACATAACCTTGAAAAAGCCTTTCGATCTGGAAAATGCAGCGTTTATTACTTATTGCTGATTAAATGTTGTATTTCAAATTAAATTTTGATACTGACTTTATTAAATACTCTATTAAGCCAAATCTAAAAAGCCTCCCAACCTCTCAAACCCTATTCATAGCGAGTTTAAGGTTATGTCTGCAATAATTAAACCAAATAATAGACATAACTTTTTTGCTCATCAAAATGTAATCTATAAAAGAATTGTATTTTAGTTTTAATAAATACACGACTTCAACCCTTCTTAACCCTGCCAATAGCGAGTTTGGTTATGTGTGCTATATAAGCAAATAAAAAGAAATTAATAAATGAAGCTAATGGCTATTACGGGCAATCGATAAAGGATAAGGAAGGTGCCTAACTTATCAATCATCGATTTTATTCTTTTTACATGTGTATACTTACACATCTCTAATTATTCTAAGCTATTAGAGTAAAGCAGTCAAGGATATTAATGCCCAATTATTTTAATAATTTTAAAGTGCAGTCAAGAATTTTTAAAGGATGAGGAAAGGAAAGGTAAACGTATAGAATGAAAAAATGAGAACGAAAAAAATAACGGCCCAGGTCGGGATCGAACCGACAACCTTCTGCATACCGGGCAGCTACGCTACCATTTGCGCCACTGGGATGATAATTCTATCAGGACCCTAACCGGTTCTTAATCGTTCTCAATTTTTCTATTTCCCCAACACCCCCTCATCTGCGTTATTAAGCCAAAGCAGACAATGTTAATTTATCAATTGAAGCTAATGCCAGATTAAGAGCGCCATTAAGGGCGCCAAGAAATTCCCAATATTGCTAACGATGTGGAATTATCGAAGAGAATGAGGGGATCTATAGCTAACATTTCAGAAGGGAGCCATTTTACAAGCTCAGCTTCGTTGGAAGACCATTTTCGAATTGAAAAGCCGCCCACTCTGAGTATATCGATTATTTCCTCCTGCTTTTTCCTAGCCTCTTTCAAACAGTGGGCTCCCGACAACACATCGTCCATGTAGATATCGTTCTTGAGTACTTGAGCGCCGAGAGGAAAGTCTGCTTCATGATCAGAGGCCAATTGCTTCAGTACTCGTTGAGCGATGAACGTTGAGCTAATGAGGCCATAAGTGACAGTGCGTAAGCGAAAGGTATCTACAGGAAGAGCGCTGTCGACGCGCCACAAGACTGACTGAAGATGCTGATCCTCATCGTGAATTAGTATTTGGCGGTACATCTTCTCAACGTCAGCAGAGAGAACGTACTTGTAGATGCGTCATCGACATACTAAATCAACAAGATTTGGGAGTAGATTAGGGCCCGTTTGAAGCAGGTCGTTTAGAGATTTTCCTGATTTAGTACCAGCGGAACCGTTGAAAACTGTGCGCAGTTTGGTTGTCGTACTAGCCTCCTTCCAAACGCCATGATGTGGCAAGAAAAAGGATTCAGAATCGTCTTTACGAACAGGTGCTTCGGAGGCAAGAATCATATGATTCAAAAGTCCGTATTCTTGCATGAATTTCAAGTACGCATCTTGGAGCTTTTCGTCTTTTGCGAAGCGAGCCCCCATACGTTGCAGAGCGCGAAAAGCGGCTGTGTACGAGTCGCCTAATAATGGGGGAGAGTTCGTTGGCGTCTTGAAGGGCAGGCGAACTACGTAGCGTCCTGAGGGGTCTCGAGAGTGCGTAGCCACAAAGTGGTTTTCGCACTCTTGCTCTTCTGCTGTAAGCAAGGTTGGTTTTGGTATTTCCTCCACCAGCCAGAAACGCTCGATCATCTGATCGAGTGGGGGGAGCTGCACACAGTGAGAAGTGGTTGCCTCCGCTGGAAAGACTGGTTCTGGCACAGGGCACTCGCCCGAGATCAGCCAACCTAGCAACGAGAGTGAAGCGATAGGTTCGTTGGCCTTGCCTCTGATAATTCTACCTTCTATTATTTTTGCGTGAACTGAAGCACCTAAGAGAAGGTCGATATGTCCCTTTTCCATAAAATTTGGATCTGCTAAGTCTAAATTGTCTAGATGTGACAGTTCTAGATTCCCCTCCAACGCAGGGGGAGAATAGGCCGAAATGCGAGGAAGTACTAGAGCCTGTACTTCACATGAGAAATCCGACTGGAAGTGCGGTTTAATGGAAAACTGAACGACCTCAGATGAGACAGCTGCTGCATTGCTGCCGACTCCGTGGATAGGCACGCGAAGGGGCTTATATTTAGCTTCAATCTTTGGCATAAAGACTGAGAAGCTATCAAGACTTGAGAGCATTGATCGATTAAAGCTCTGACCAGCACTCTAAAGCCATTTGGAGATTCGACGAAAACTCTTGCAGTTGCTAGCAGTACCAGCTTGAAGATATTACGAGGCACTTTGGTCAAGTGAGATGCACTTTCAGCTTTTCGAAGAGTAAGAGAAGGTGACATCGTGATTTGAGTAGCGACGTGTACGGTAGGCACGTCTGAGGGTTGACCGTCAGTGGTTTGAATGTGTAACAGGGTATGATGCTTCCCCTTGCACGTGAAACACCTCTTGTCTGACTTGCAAACTTGGATGAGGTGTCTGTCGAGGCAATTGAAGCATAAATTGGATTGCTTCACGAAATCTCTGCGTTCCTGTATAGGCTTGGACTTGAAGGAGTCGCAGCGTGCAATGTAATGTGATTGCTTGCAACAGGAGCAGAGTTGCTCTGATTGATTGATTTTATTGGAAGTTTTCTGATTGGAGGCGATCACGTTGTGGGACGAGAGATTATTATCCTTTGGTGATTTTTGAGATTGAGCCGAAGCTTTTGAAGAAATCGACAAACTAGCTTTACAGCCTCTCTCTACTGCTTCTAAGGTGAGAAGCTGAGTGCTTGTAAAAGCCTTTAATTGAGTCCATGTTGGAGTTTCAACTGCATTGTTTTGATGCCTTTCCCAATCTTTGCGAGTACTAACATCAAAGCAACTGACTGTAAAATACACCAAAATTGAACTCCACTGTTCAACTGGCTGCTCGAGAGCGGCTAAAGCGTTTAAAGGAGTCATCGTTTCTTTCATGAGCCTCTTGAGTTCTGACAAGGTCTCACTCTTCATAGGCTTTATTGCGGCGAAATCAGAGAGATAAGAATCGACCAACCTACGGCTATTCTCATAGTACTTTGTTAGATTATCCCAAGCTTTCTGGTAATTTTCATCTTTGGTAGGGAGGGACTTTACCTTGTCCAAGGCTTCACCGGTGAGAAGAGTCTTTAGGTGCAGCAACTTCATCACCTGAGATAAGTCCTCCCTTTGATGAATAGTGGAACGAAAGAGATCTTTGAAGTTCCCCCATTCAGAGTGCTTACCGGAGAACTTTGGTATTTCGACCTGAGGCAAAGATTGAGCGAACGAAGCTTTGAGTAATGCTTCAACACGTCGATTGACTGAGCGGGAGCTTGAGGGGTTACAGAGAGCTTGCCCGTGGAAGCTGTGGCAGCTGAAGTCGCTTCGAGACTTAAAATGAAATCATTGAACTCATCCATTACATCAAAATAGTACTCTTTGATAGCGTCAGCCAATTTAGATGTAAAGTATTCGTGTTTGCGATCTAGCTTGGACAGCTGGAGAATTTCGCCGTGAACGGCTTTGCAATCAAAATAAACGGTATCTAAACCGTCCATGCGCGCCTTTGCCGCACCTTTAGACATACTTGCTTTGCCCTTTTTCTTGAAATTATCAAAGGCATTAGCGACTTTGACTTGAGAATGTAACTGCTTGGAGTAAAGCTCCTCCATGTCGACGAATCTAAGATTTCAAGAGGCGAGTTGAAACACAGAAGAACACTAGCTTTAGATAGATTAAGAACTTAACTCGAATTGAAAGGCGCTTATCATTATAATTTGCATTTTAAATTTATTATTCTAAATGGAGATCAAAATGTCTAAGTTAGAGAACCAAAACTCTTAAATTGACTAATCACTTTCTTAGAAGTATGCAGACAATGAAGGTTGAATGCGAAAGAGATTTTGTGCAGTGAGAGGTTGAAGCTCTCACTATCACCACCCGATTGAGATGAAGTGATTATCAACTAACATAGATACTTGGAGTGAACGGTTGCAACTCATAAAGGTCTGCTCGAGAGTGCACTACGAGGTTATTAAACAAACCTGAATACCAACCAGAAACGATCTAAAAAAAAAAACAAAACTGCAAGGAGAGCCTGGGATCGATGTCGAGACAAGCATGAGAGAAAATGTTACCTTAACCGTTGATGTGTGCAGTATCGAGGGCTGCACTGATACTTAAGTGGCGGGATGATCACTGCAGAGGTAGATGTGCTGTTCTTTGATTGATTGTGGCTGAAAATACGATACAATAATAAGTTTCGGGTGAACAAACCTGATTATAGTGATAGAGATATAAACTAAAGTTTATTTAGTTCTAAATATTTCAAAATACTGTAACATTAAGAAAATGCGGCAACTCAAATTAACTTTAAAGCTTTACAACTGAACTTAAATTAATTCTGAACTTAAACAAATTGAGAGCTAAACAGTGATCTTATATAAGATTTTACTTAATAGTCATTGGACAAATTTAATTCATCCAAAAGAGAAGAAAAATTACAGTGCATTTACTAATCTGCACTATTCAATTTTAACAGATGGAATCAAACTTAAGACATTGAAGAATTACATGTAACAGAAGGTCTGACTTTAAATATAGTTGAATTAGAAAAGGGCTATAAATTGAAACGCTCTCTCGCATCAGATGCTCCAGAGCCTCCCCATAACCTGTCAGCTGCAATGATGAAGACGTAGTCTGGAGCTGCCAAGCATATCTGGAGTCGCTGGACAGATGCTGGTGCACGACGGGAGAGCAAGGTATTGATGAATTGAAGATCTAGTAGCAAGGGCGAGGGAGAATTCCGAGTAGCTGTAGCAGCGCGGCGCAGGCGTAGTGAAGTTCTAGTTGATGTAGAAGAGCCGCAATTGCACAGCGTGTGCGTCGGAGCAGCAACGAGGGGCTGCGCGGCAGTGAGCGTCTTGACGTCAATCAAGAATTTGCATTTCAGTGTCAAAAAACATCTTTCCGTAGCGACGCCAGTTTGAGAGCGTGTGCGGCTTCGTCTTCTATACCGATTGGCATCGACGGCAGCGGCAGGATTGGCAGTGCTTAAAATGGCGCCGATCGCGTTAGTGTAGTCGGCTGCTCGCAGGTTCTGCCGCGCATTCGATGGTCGCGTGTCGGCAGCCGACGCAGCAGCGGTGAACGTGAGAGAGGGAAAGAGTTCTCTCTGGCCGCGTGTATAGGGCGAGACAACGCTATTTACCTGCTGGTAGATTTCCTCGTCGTCCGTGTAAAGAGCGTGCGGCGAGGATGCGAAGGAGCCTGCTCGGCGCTGTTCTCTACTGAGAAAATTCTCTCGCCGCTCGTGTAAAGAGCGAAGCGGCGAGAATGCGAAGAGCGTCTGTTTGATGCCGTCCTCTGCGAATGTAATGCCGCCTACCTCCTCGCTCCGATGTGGCGATGAGATGCGTCGGACTGGCAACGATGATGAGCAGCGGCTACTGAGAGTGCAATCGCTGAGACGATCCTCTTCGTCGAGCAAGAATGCTCGTGTTGAGTGCTGCGCCGATAAGGTAGAGTGACTGCCTTGTTGCGTGAGCACGCGTGCGCGCCGGTGAATTCGCGAGCCGGCCTTCGCGAGCCGGCCAAAATGGCGTCGGTTCCTTGCTGTGGCCTTACTCCCGTCGAGAAGACTTGCAGGTGACGAGGGAGAGCTGCTTTGACGGTGCTCGCCTTAGTCTTGCAGCAAATGCACGATTTTGTGCGACGATGCAGTGGCTGCTTACCCGCGTCGTCTGGGGCGAAACTGGCTGGCATGCAGCAGAGACTGGTGATTTCCGAAGCAGTGGAAGGTTCTCGTGCTTGATGCGTACGTGCCGTGATCCGGAAAACGGCCTTCTGCGGGTTTTCTCTCTGGTGGCTTTGTCTCACTGATGTAGAGACGACACTGCCTGCTAATCACCGTAGTCACTCGCTCGATGAGCTTACACACACACACGATCCGGCTCGAAGGACCAAAAAATTTTTAATGTTGGGATGGAATTATTTGGAAGTCGGGGTTGCCAGTAATCACACAAACTTTAGATACAAAAAACAGCGCCTAGCCTTTATTATTTGCCGTGTGCTACAATCTGTAGTGTGCGTGATTGTGTGTGTGTGTGTCTAGAGAGCTGACACGGAGTGTAGTGCCCTTGCGTACTCTCCGAGCGAAAACTGACTGAGCGCAAAGCGTATAGCGACGCGATGACGAGCTCGCGAAGAGCCTCGCGATTTTGGGGGGCGGCAATAACACGTCAACTGATTGGCTACTCAAGACGAGAGCTCGCGTCCTGTTAACCTCGAGAGCTTGGTCGATCTTAGAAGCAGCTGAATATTAAACATTACGCTAACACATGCATTTGATAAATGTTGAAGAGATATTGTTTCATTGATTTTGTCATAATTTTTGATGTAAATAAAAAAGACAAGTAAAAATTTTTGATGACGTATTGGACAACAATTCAACACTATTGTAAGTATTGAATTATGTGCATTCTTTTAACTGTGCTTATTTTGATATTTTTACCAATTCTTTAGATATTTTCTCATTTCTTGTGTAATTGGATGTTGCAGCTGACCCTTTAAACGATTATTAATGTATATTAATGAAATTAAGAGATCTGTAAGGTATATAGCCCTTTAAAATGTATCAAAGAGTCGGTCTTTTCTGCTTGTTTGACGTGCATGGGAAACTAAATTTTTTCTATAAAGCTTGTGCCACGATTCGCTTGCATCTTCTGAATAATAAGCTATTGGTAGAGGAAAATGTTGAATGATAGCACTACTATGTTTCAACAACTTGTGTAATGTGGGACACATCCGTGACCACGGATAAAGCGTGTAGTTTAGTTCGTATGTTTTTCCACAAAGTGTTTCAAAGTTTTCAATCTCTATTTCTTCTTTACTTCGAAGTAAATGTAAAATCAATGCAATATTATTAACCAATTTTAAATCAATTCCTAAAGCTTCAGAAAATTCTAATGGATCATTAAAGCATATGCGAGCTAGATTTCCAGTGTTAGTAGTTCCATGGCCTTGCCATACTTGATGAACTCTTATTCCAAATGCTGTGTTTACTTGTTTTTTTATTTTTTCAGTTTGTTGATTTGCATCCTCTAAAAATACATCTAATAAATACACGTCGTAAAAGTTTAAATTTTAACATATAAAGTCAAATTAATTTATAAAAATAGTATTTGAAAATTGGATTTCATACAATTCTTTTCTAGAAAAATATAAATAATGTGCGTGAGTAAATCTTAATTCTTAAAATCACTTTGTGTTATAGTTTTTACTTTTTTTTTTGAAATTTTGATCTCATTTATTTATTTATTTATTTCAACCAATCGATCTAAAATTTTGTATATAGGTAAATTTTATATAATCATTGCCTGAGTTCGTTGGGCGATAATATTCCTTCATAAATTAAAGAGATATTTAAGGTTAGAATTTGTTATGTTTTATTTTGAAATCGTTATAATTCGGGCAACAATCTGTAGATTGCTAGAGAAAAATCATGGTAGTACACAATATAATGGTAATTGGTTAAAATTTTAAGCGATTCTATCCATTAGTTTTTGAGAAAAAAATTGAAAACTAAAGAAATGTATTTCTTGGTCTAGCAGGCCGCAAATATCACTTTAAATTTCATCGTCTAATAACGAATATTTTATTTTCAGCCACGTTAACTAAAGAAATGACAACGAAGACTTATTAGTATACTTTATATGTAGAAATAAAGTGCGATAGAGTTAACTTTTACTTATTTATTTGATGATTTTAGACAAATTTTTTTTCTTCCATTTGAATCAAGTCATATTAGAAAATTCAGTCGCGTATTTGAACCTATTTCATAAAATTCAACCAGATAAATATTACTTAGTAACTAATTAATAATTGACATAATCAAATTTAGTTGGAGGAAGCTACCTGCCAATGAATTGGCAGCGGTTTTTTTTTTCTTGTTTATGTAATTTATTTATGTTATATTTAGATGTTTCAGTACAATTTTGGATTATGTTAATGAAAGTATCTAAAATCAAGTTTGACATCATTAAACATCTTTTTTATTTTCACAAATATTTTATTTGTATTTCAATTTTTTAATCAAATTCATAGAAAAAGGAACTTTAACGAAACTAAGTGAATTTTCTATTATTTTAAAACTGAAATATTATTAGTACGTAACGTTATTTTCAAATGTTACCTTTCAAATGCTGTTTTCTATCCCACTCCATTATTGTCGTTCTATAGGCAAGGTGCAGTAAGTATCCAAAAGCTTTTATTTCGCAATGCAGGAGACCTATCTCTAAATGTAACGAATCTTCTTGTGGTTCAAAAGTTTTTGTTGAATCACCAAATTTATGTGATGATACACCACATATGGGGCATCTAGTTGTAGCATTATTCTGAAGAATACAATTGACACACTTTCCATCGTACAAAGTTTGAGAAACGATAAACTTAACTGTCACTCTTTTTCCATTCGAAATTTGAAATTTATGTCGTTTTAACAAAGAAAACTCTTGGCTTAATCGATTGTATTCTTTTATTATAGTTTCACTGTCTTCTTTTTCAAACGAGATCCTTATAGATGGAGGGAAATGATATAAGTGTTATTAAAATTTGATTAAGGTATACAGAAATGGATAAGAATAAATAACAAGCTGAACAATAAATATATTTACAGTTTAACAAATAGTCAATAGTTTGTTCTTTTAGAAAGTTTATATGTTTTTTTGTGTATTAAGGCTCTCAAAAATGAGTAATAATCAATTCAAACTTTAGTGTATATTTTAACTTTTATATATTTTATATATAAAAAATTTAAAGTTTTTTTGTTGAATCCAGAAACGCAAAATTTACAGAAAAAAACAAACTGCTCTCAACTTTAAAAATTTATTCAAGTAATTAACAGAAATGTTCGTTCGTCATTGAAAAAAAGTGAAAAAAATCCTAATAGTACCTTAATGGTCTACAAAAACGAATACTCTGTGGAATAGGATTTGTCCACGAACAATTATTTGATCCTGCAAGTTTTTGGACCAAACAACTGATCACTAATAAATTCTGCTGAGTATTCGAATTAATATTATCGGTATTAGCGTAACCTTGTTGTGGATTTAGATGTCCCATAGAACTGTCAAATCCAGAAGTAACATATAACTCAACATTACGTAATTCTTCGCAGTTCCAATCTGAAGCAGCTGCTTCGCACAACCTTTCTGCTGTAATGTTGAGCATATTTTCAACTGGTACGACAGCTTCAACTTCTGAACAGTTTATATTCGCTGGTGTACAATTAGCCATGGCTTTTTGGAGAAACGGATACGATGTTAAATATTTAAAGCCCCTTAATCGACAGTCAGTTGCAATCAATGAATAACTTTTATTATTCAAATCACTCTCAACATACAAAGCTAAAGCCGATTCGTCAGTGTGATTCACTTGCACTTTATCTTCGTCAAATTCGGTATCATCCATATCTTTATCATGATTCTGATATAAAAATATTTTTTAATTAATATTAATCAATTACTTGTTGAAAAATTTATTTACATAACCATAATACAATAATTATATAACGTTTTATACAGATTAATAATTGTATCCCTACATAGCTGCATCGTTGTTATAATTATTATTGACTACACTAATTTTAATGAAAAAGCATATACTTATTGAAAAGATGTGATATCTTCAAATTCAATACATTAAATATTACTTACAGTCTGAAAACTTTATTATAAAAATTTTCAGCTTGAAAAATTTTAAACGAAAAACAAATCTAAATTATTTTGAACAAAAATTATGCATTAAAGAGTGTCTTAAAACAGTTTTTTATTTTTGTTACAACTATTTTTGGTTAACCCTTATTCTATCTATTCCATTATATTCTATCCCATTCTATTGTAACCCTTAATAAAACTTAATAGTTTTCTTTTCAGAAATATGCACAAACGCACAAACAAATAATAAAATGTAATTGATACGGACGTTTCAGAAAAACCTATATATGCCTTATATAGTATATGTGACCTCTTTCTTTTTCTCGACGAAAAAATTGTAGACGCCTTAAACTTTGATTCATTTTCTCAAAATTTTAGGAAAAGATTCTCTGGAACATTTTCAGTGATTTTTTGTGATAAAAACGTATCAGCAAAATCATTTTATAGTTTCAATAATTAATAACTCATATTTGTATTAGCCTTAAACAGAACTCAAAATTATTCTAGTGATATTCGTTAAATTGTCAATGTGACCCTTTCGTAAATGCAGTCAAAAAGTTAATTACGATTCGAATAAAATGTACTTTAAGCTATTTAAATTACAATGTTTTATCGCTAATTCCATTAGTATGTATATGTATATGTATTGGAAAGGTATCAAGAAAAAATAATCCAAATAAATCTCAACTACATATGTTTCCGTAAAAACTTAAGTTTTATACCTTATTAGTGGATTTTTTATTGATCGTCCGACAGAGATTTAAAGTATACTCTAGAAACTCTTCGTTGTTATCAACTAATGTTATAATCTTCTTTGCCATTAAATATCGCGTAGTTTTACCAGCAGTTTCCATATCAAATTCTCGTTTTCTTCCACTATTATGACGAATACGTGGAATTTTCTTTGGTCGACCTCTCTTTTTTTTAACACTTCTTTAATAAATTAATGAGCGAATTAGAAAAATAAATAATACCGATTTAGAAAACCTAATAAAAATAATCAACAATTACTTTTCGTTATTTCCTCTTTCTTTTTCCATATCTAACCACACTTTTATCGTCTTAATTATTAATTTAGAAATTAATGTATATATTTACACTGCTATATAATTAACACTACTTACTAGTAGTGTTACCAGTAGTAGTATACAATCTAAAATGTATTAATAATAAACATAAACGTATTTAAAACTTTGCTGTGCGTGAGTCTTGAATCTGCAGTTTCATAATTTGATAAATAATAAACAGGTTACTACGAGGGTCATTTGATAAGTATCTAGCCTACAAATGAAAACACCAAAATTTTACAAAAAATAAAATTTATTTTTCAATGTAGTCTCCTTTTAGTTGAATACACTTGGTCCAGCGGTGTTCCAATTTTTTTAACCCCGATGAAAACAATGTTTTCTCTTGGTTTGCAAAATAGGCCTCCGTGGCGGCGATTATTTCGTTATTGGAGTGGAATCTCTTCCCGGCGAGCGAATTTTTTAGGTTCGGAAACAAAAAAAAGTCGCACGGAGCCAAATCTGGAGAATACGGTGGATGGGGCAGCAGTTCGTAGCGTAATTCGACCAATTTAGCCGTGGCGAGTGCAGAAGTGTGAGTCGGTGCATTATCGTGGTGGAAAAGCACTTTCTTTTTAGACAAATGGGGCCGTTTTTCTTCTAACACGGCGTCAAATCGGCTCAATAGTTCGGCGTAGTACTGTCCTGTGACCGTTTTGCCCTTCTCCAGATAGTCAATAAAAATCACACCTTGAGAATCCCAGAAAACAGTGGCCATCACCTTTCCGGCCGACGGGACCGTCTTCGCCTTCTTCGGAGCAGGTTCACCGGGTAAGGTCCACTGTTTTGACTGCTCCTTGGTCTCTGGAGTGTAGTAGTGAATCCATGTTTCGTCGACGGTCACGTAACAACGCAAAAACTCTTTTGGATTGCGATTAAACAGCTCCAAACACTGCTCTGAACTGGTCACACGGATGCGCTTGTTGTCTGCAGTCAGCAAACGCGGCACCCACCTTGGTGACAGCTTCCTCATGCCTAAAATCTCATGTAGGATATGCCACACGCGTTCTTCTGAGATGCCTACTATCGCAGCTATCTCGTGCACCTTTAATCGGCGGTCTGACAAAACGATATCGTGTATTTTTGTCACGTTCTCCTCCGTAGTGGCCGTTTTCGGAGCACCTGGGCGTGGATTATCAAAAACCGACGTACGACCACGTTGAAACTCATTATACCAAAATTTAACGGTCGCCATCGAAGGAGAAGCATCCCCATACACTGCATCCAAGCGTTCTTTAATTTCACTGCGCGATTTCCCTTCCAAAAACAAGAATCGAATCACCGACCGATATTGTTCTTTCTCCATTTTTTCAAAAATCAACGGACACATTTGCTTTCACACGCTCTCAAAAATAAACTACAACTCCGATCCGGCTGAAATTTTGTCTGTAACCGTTTACTGGAAGATACTGCACTGTAGTGTATTTCTGGTGCGATAGTGGCACCATCTGGCGGTAAGGCTAGGTACTTGTCAAATGACCCTCGTATAGCAACGATTTTTACTATTTAACTTGCAGTTAAGGTGGATTCACCGCGTAAATTGGGAAGATTAATATCATTTTTTAGAATCGTTTGTTTATATGGTATCTATACCGTAAAAAACGGTATCACATAATAATATGATTCATAAAGGAACAAAAAAATTTTTTTCTGAACGAAATTTCAATATTGAAAAAGTAAATATTGCCAAATAAAAAAAAAAATTCGTGTTAATCTTTTTTATTTTTGACCCGATTCAAAATTGGAAGTGCTCATTTTGTTTCTTGTGCAATTTCATCGGCAGCAAAAATACAAAAATTAAAAAATTTTCAAAACCTGCACAGATACAACTATTTGTTTAACTCAACTGTCTAAAAAGCCTACACAAAACTATAAAAAAGTGGAGGTATCTTTGGAGGTTTTGAAAATTTTTCATTTTGATATCGTTGACTCGCTATGAAATTGCACAAAGAAAAAAATGAGCCCTTCCAATATTGAATTGGATCGAAATAAAAAAGATCAACATTGATAGTTGAACTCTTTTATAATTGACGATAGCTACTTTAGCAATATTGAAATTTCGTTAAAAACATTTTTTAAAATTTATTTATTAACTCGTTGTGCGTAGGGTAGGTGGGTTTAGGAGCTAGGGGTTTGGAATTAACGTTTTAGATTTATAACTTGCTATCCGTTGAGAAGGTAGGTTTAGGGGCTTGGGGTTTAGCTTTTGCGTTTTAGATTTGTAACTCGTTATCGTGGGGTAGGTGGTTTTAGGGATATGGGGTTGAGAATTTACGTTTCAGATTTGTAACTCGTCATCGTGGGGTAGGTGGGTTTAGGGGCTTGTGGTTTAGTATTTACGTTTTAGATTTATAACTCGTAATCCGTGGGGTAGGTAGATTCAGGGTCTTGGGATTTAACACTTACGCTTAAGATTTATAACTCGTTGTGCATGGGGTAGGGAGGGGCTTGGTGTTTAGCATTTACGTTTTAGATTTGTAACTCGTTATCCATGAGATAGGTGGATGTAGGAGCTTGGGGTTTAGAATTTACGTTTTAGATTCATAACTCGTTGTGGATGTAGTTGGTGGGCTCAGGGGCTGGGGGTTTAGCATTTACGTTTGAGATTTGTAAGACGTTATCCGAGGGGTAGGTGGGTTTAGAATTTACGTTTCAGTTTTATAAATCATTGTGCGTGGGGACGTGGGTCTAGGGGCTTGGGGTTTAGAATTTACGGTTTAGATTTATAACTCGTAATCCGTGGGGTAGGTAGATTCAGGGTCTTGGGATTTAACACTTACGCTTAAGATTTATAACTCGTTGTGCATGGGGTAGGGAGGGTCAGGGGTTTGGTGTTTAGCATTTACGTTTTAGATTTGTAACTCGTTATCCGTGAGATAGGTGGGTGTAGGAGCTTGGGGTTTAGAATTTACGTTTTAGATTCATAACTCGTTGTGGATGTAGTTGGTGGGCTCAGGGGCTGGGGGTTTAGCATTTACGTTTGAGATTTGTAAGACGTTATCCGAGGGGTAGGGGGGTTTAGAATTAACGTTTAAGATTTATAACTCGTGCGTGGGGGAGGTAGCTTTAGAGGCTTCGGGTATAGAATTTACGATTTAGATTTTTAACTCATTATCGTGGGGTAGATGGGTTTAGGGGCTAGGGATATAGCATTTATGTTTGAGATTTGTAAGTCGTTTGCATGGGCTAGGTGGATTTAGGGGCTTGACATTTATAATTTACGTGATAGATTTACAACTCATTGAGCATGGGGTAGTTGGAATTAGGAGCTTAATTTTTATAATTTACGTGATAGATTTATAACTCATTGTGCATGGGGTAGGGGGGGTCAGGGGCTGGTCTTTAGCATTAACGTTTTAGATTTGTAACTCGTCATCGTGGGGTAGGTGGGTTTAGGGGCTTGAGGTTTAGAATTTACATTTTAGATTTATAACTCGTAATCCGTGGGGTAGGTAGATTCAGGGGCTTGGGATTTAACACTTACGTTTAAGATTTATAACTCGTTGTGCATGGGGTAGGGTGGGTCAGGGGCTTGGTGTTTAGCATTTACGTTTTAGATTTGTAACTCGTTATCCGTGTGGTAGGTGGGTTTAGGAGCTTGGGGATTAGAATTTACGTTTTAGATTCATAACTCTTTGTGGATGTAGTAGGTGGGCTCAGGGGCTGGGGGTTTAGCATTTACGTTTGAGATTTCTAAGTCGTTATCCGAGGGGCAGGGGGGTATAGAATTAACGTTTCAAATTTATAACTCGTGCGTGGGGGAGGTGGGTTTAGAATTTATGATTTAGATTTTTAACTTCTTATCGTGGGATAGGTGGGTTTAGGGACTACGGGTATAGCATTTATGTTTGAGATTTGTAAGTCGTTGTGCATGGGCTAGGTGGATTTAGGGGCTTGACATTTAGAATTTACGTGATAGATTTACAACTCATTGAGCGTGGGTTAGTTGGGATTAGGAGCTTACTGTTTAGAATTTACGTGATAGATTTATAACTCGCTGTGCATGGGGTAGGGGGTTCAAGGGCTTGGTTTTTAGCATTTACGTTTTAGATTTGTAACTCGTTATCCGTGGGGTAGATGGGTTTAGGAGCTTCCGGTTTAGAATTTACGTTTTAGATTTACAACTCATTGTGCGTGGGGTAGCTGGGTTTTGGAGCTTGGAGTTTAGCATTTACGTTTGAGATTTATAAGTCGTTATTTGAGGGGTAGGTGGGTTTAGAATTTACGTTTCAGATTTATAACTCGTTGTGCGTGGGGGAGGTGTGTTTAGGGGCTTCGGGTTTCGAATTTACGTTTTAGATTTACAACTCGTTGTGCGTGGGCTAGGTGGGTTTAGGAGCTTGGAGTCTAGCATTTACGTTTTAGATTTGGAATTCGTTATCGTGGTGTAGGTGGGTTTTGGGGCTTGGGGTTTAGTATTTACGTTTTAGATTTGTAACTTGTTATCGTCGGGTAGGTGGGTTTAGGGGCTTGGGGTTTAGCATTTACATTTGAGATTTTTAACTCGTTATCGTCGGGTAGGTGGGTTTAGGGGCTTGGGCTGAGACCTCAAAATACAGTCCTATCGTATTTTTAATGAACTAATATTTTTACTATCACAAAGCTTCCTTTAGGATAAAGCAAAATAGGTTTTATTTTTATTGTAACTTTCTGTGGGGTAGATTAAGGAGCTTGGGGTTTGGCTAATAGTTAATTCATTGAAAGTAGTATATAAATAACCGTGGTTAAGCGTATATAAATAACCGTATTCAGTGGATCAAGCTTTGTTGAATTTACTTACTGCTTACATAACCTGGAACTCGCTATAGGCAAGGTTTGAGTGGTTGATGGGCTTAGGGGTTGGTTAATAATTTACTTATTGAAAGTAAAATATAGCGATTCTAAGCAACACATCTTAACTGATACAATAGTTAAAAGTTTTTTTTTTATTTGCTTATATAGCACACATAACTAAACTCGCTATTGGCAGGGTTAAGAAGGGTTGAAGACGTGTATTTATTAAAACTAAAATACAATTCTTTTATAGATTACATTTTGATGAGCAAAAAAGTTATGTCTATTATTTGGTTTAATTATTGCAGACATATTTGAGAGGTTGGGAGGCTTTTTAGATTTGGCTTAATAGAGTATTTAATAAAGTCAGTAACAAAATTTAATTTGATATACAACATTTAATCAGCAGTAAGTAATAAACGCTGCATTTTCCAGATCGAAAGGCTTTTTCAAGGTTATGTTATACATTTTATGCATTATTTCACTTAGGAATATTCTTTTTAATTATTGCAAGTCGTTTAAGAAGCTTTAACAATATATTGTATTTTGTAAAGAAATGTTTGTTTTTTCAGTATGAAAAAAATCATTTTTTCAAGTTATATTGATTTTTCTGAAAATATATAATTTGACGGTCATATTTTTGATTTGATTTTTGTTTCTTAGTCTGAAATATATAAGCAACATTGTTTATACGTGAAAATAAACACGAGTCGTAACAGTATGGTTGGATTTATTGCTAATAACCGATAATACCTGATTTTCAAGTGGATTTTCAGGCTTTAAAAATTATTTTTTGGTGTTACAAATATTTTTCTCTTATTCCATATTACCTTAAGTGCATTCAGTCCAAAATTGACCAAAATCGGTAGACGGAATCTCGAGATATTAGGTTTACGAACGAAAAAAAAATTTTTTTCACACTGTGCGGCGGCAGAAGAAAGAAGCACCGCCAGCGAGAATCAGAAAAGACCGACCGATGCAGACGAGAAGAGGAAGACGAGGAACCAATGCAGACGAGAAGAGGAAGACGAGGAACCAATGCAGACGAGAAGAGGAAGACGTTGGAGAGCGGAGACGACAAACGCCAAGGGGAACATATGAAAGAAGAGAAGCGACAGAGCGAGAACGAGATGGCAGCCGTAGTGAGAAACAGAAGAGAAGGAAGGAGGAGCCGAAACGACACCGCCGAAGACGTAGCCCCTCGGAGGACAGCTCATCGTCAGAGAGCAGCGACGATAGTAACTCGTCGGAGAGCAGTAGCAGCGAGAGCGATGAGGAGAGGCTACGGCCTAGGTGGCGACGGTGAAACGCAAGCCGGGACTGGAAGTACCGGAGGGAGGTGCAGGCATGGAGGATACAGTTCTCGGGAGAAGACCGAGACGGGCCAGAGGAATTTCTCACGATGTTGTTAGCGTGGAGAAAAAAGTCGAGTATGGCCGATAGCGACTTATTGCGA
The DNA here is from genome assembly GCA_036365515.1 of Torymus aiolomorphi. NCBI lineage: Eukaryota > Metazoa > Arthropoda > Insecta > Hymenoptera > Torymidae > Torymus > Torymus aiolomorphi. The sequence goes on along the minus strand of CM070874.1, from coordinate 168,297,706 downwards.
GCGCTCCCGAGCATCCTATCGAAGAGCGCATGGAGATGGTATCTCACGACTCAAGACGACATTAGCACGTGGAGCGAGTTCAAGAAGGAATTTAGACTGCAGTTCATCGGAGCGCTAGACAAGACCGACATTGAGGAGGAGTTACACGCCAGGACACAAGCCAAAAACGAGAATTTCACAAACTTCCTGTCCTGTTTCAGGTATATCGTTGGCCACTTTAAACGTCCACCGCCAGAGAAGAAACTGGTGAAGATAGCGTATAAAAATATACTGCCGGAGTATCGAGCGGCGCTATTCGATAAGAAGGTAACCTCGCTCCAGATGATTAAGGAGTATGGGGTCAAGCTAGAGCGTCAGATGGAAATAGATCGCCGCCACACGTCGCCAAAACCAATGGAGAAAATGAAGCTGCAAGGGGCAGCTTTCATCAAGAGTAGTCGAGCGGCCAAAGTCGTAGCAATGGTCGGAGTAGGCGACGACACCAGCGACAGTGAGGGAGAAGCTGCAAACCACCGGCGCAAAGAGAGAAGGAAAAAGGACAAGGAGAAGAAAGAAGGGAGGACACAAGAAGAAGTCGCCGCGGTGGGCGCGAAGCGGCCAGCCGGGCCACCGACAACCACGCCGCCCTCGCCATCGAAAGCAGCACCTCCACCGAGCACGAACCCACTGCCCGCTAGTAATGCAGTGACCTACGGAAGCATTGGAGGGGAACAACGCCGAGGGAGAGGAAGACCACAGCGGCAGGAATTATGGGCCCCAGGCAGACGATGGCACGCGGAGGAGAGATGACAACGGCCGGTTTATAGGAGCATGTTATATTTGCGAGGAAATAGGCCACTGAGCAAATAAATGCCCTCAACGAGAGTGTTATGCCTGCCACCAAGTGGGTCACATCGCACCCGATTGTCCGTTGAGACCGCCACGACCGCCTGCGAACGTAACGTGCCAAGTCTGTGGCCAGCCAGGAGTGACGTTCGCAAACTGTCTAGGGTGTGTCCACCCTCGGGCCCAGTGGGGAAACAGTGGCGGTACGGAGACGAGAGGAGGAGACGGTGAAAGAAGAGGAGAAGAGGGGGAGAGCCGAAGCAGAGAGGCAGCAAGAAGAAGAGAGGATAGCGGAGGAGATGAAATCAGCTGAAGAAGAGAGAAGAAGCGAAGAGAGGGAGAGCGAAGAGGAGAGACAGCGAGAGGAAGCAAGTAAACCGAGACACGTGAGGGTAGAGGTAAGAGAGAGCGCTGTTGTGCCCTCGCTGTGCGCGCCGCCACCGCCCGAAGGAAGAGACTTCGCCAGTGAGAACATCGCGCCAACGGAGAGATGCAGGGAACATTCGAGGAAGAGGAAGAGCCCGCAGCCAACTAGCCTAGGAGCAAACGGAACGAGGAAGAATTTGTCGCTCACTATGCAAGGGGAGGCTGTAACTCCACAGGAAGAAGTAGAGAAGGAAGGAGGAAAAAGGGAGAACGTTGTTGTGCCATCTCCGTGCACGTCGCCACCGCCCGAAGGAAGAGACTTCGCCAGTGAGAACACCGCGCCAACGGAGAGATGCAGCGAACTTCTGAAAAGCCGGACCCGCCGCCAAATGTAGGGGGAGCTCAGAGTCAGGCGGGGTTATCGCCAGCTGCAGACGGAGTAGCGGACTTGAATAAGGTGTGAGAGCAAGTGGAGAAGATGCTTGCCGGGACAGAATGGGAGATAGAGCCCCCGGAGGAGAAAGAGGAGGAGATGATGAGTGAAGACTCAGCCTCCGTGCTCGTAGAGATCGGAACAGACGGCCAGGTGGCCGAAATGAGCAGTGAGAACCGCCCGTTTATTGAGATCATCCTAGATGGCGAGCCGTACCGAGCGTTGGTAGATTCGGGGGCAATGGTGTCATTGGCCGGCCCGAGAGTAATCGATCGTTACGCCAACCGCCTGCGACAGTCCGCCACCACCGTGAAGAGTGTCACGGGGAACGTCAACCGCATCGTGGGAGAGCTGCAAGTGAGTTTTGAAATAGGCGGTTACCAGGAAACATTGTCGCTCAAAGCTATCCGAGGGATAGAGCACGATATAATCCTAGGCATGGATTTATTCGAGAAATTTGACGTCGAGGTACGCCCCGCAAGAGAAATGTGGAGAGCCAGAGGAGAGTGGACGAATTTCGCGCAGAGAGGGAACGATCGCAATCCAGTCGTGTACGCCGAGTGCGCTGGAATTTCGGAGCTGAAAGAGGAAGAGAGAACCACCGTGGAGAAGGTATTAAGCTCCGCTCAGTTCGCCCCAGGGTTGACGGATCTGACGGAACATCACATTCGCGTCACCGATCCAACGCCCATCAAAGAGAAGCCACGACGAATGTCGCCGAAGATACTAGGAATCGCCCAGGAAGAGGTGAGGAAGATGGACGCCGAGGGAATCATTGAGCGCTCTGCGAGCGATTATAGCAGCGCACCAGTGATTCTACGCAAGAGAGACGGGGGCTACCGACCATGCATCGACTACCGCCCTCTGAACAAAGTAACCAAGAAGGACGCGTATCCGTTGCCAAACATGGATTCGATCTTGGAAAAACTCCGTGGTGCGCAATATTTGTCCAAGATTGACTTGAAAGCCGCCTACCACCAAATACCAATGGCCCAGGATAGCAAGAAATACACCGCCTTCGCAGTGCCAGGCTCAGGGTTGTGGCAGTTTAAAAGAATGCCTTTTGGACTCACGAATGCTCCCATGACCTTTCAGCGCCTAATCGACGTCCTTCTTGGCCCAGAGTTAGAACCATATGTGTTTGGCTACCTCGACGACATTATTGTGGCCACCGAGACGTTTGAGGAGCACCTGAAGTGGGTCGAGATCGTGTTGAAAAAGTTGGTAGACGCCCGCCTGAAGATAAATACCGACAAATGCGAGTTTTGCTCCTCCAGCGTGACCTATCTGGGGTTTCTCGACCATGAAGGCCTCCGCCCAGACCCGGACCGCGTCGCAGCCCTCCTCAATTACCCTACGCCCACGAATTTACGCCAGTTGAGAGGTTTCCTGGGTATCGTAAACTGGTATGAGAGGTTCATTAAGAATTGCGCAGATCTGAAGGTGCCATTGCTGAAATTACTGCGGAAGTCACAGAGGTGGATTTGGGAGGAGAGCCAGAAGGAGGCGTTTGACGAGCTAAAACGAGCTCTTACTAACGCCCCTGTACTCGCACGCCCCGACTTCAGCAAGCCGTTTATCGTGCAATGCGACGCCAGTGGTTCAGCCCTAGGTGCCGTGCTGGTGCAAGAATATGAAGATGGTGAACATCCGATTTTGTATATTTCCCGAGCCCTAACTCCAGCGGAGAGAAATTACACGACCACCGAGCGAGAATGCTTAGCGCTAGTCTGGTCCTTGAAGAAGCTCCGCCCCTACCTAGAAGGGTATGGGTTCACCGCCGTCACTGACCACAGCGCCCTCAAATGGTTGAGAACCATGAAGGAACCGACAGGGAGGTTAGCGAGGTGGGCCCTCGAACTGCAACATTGGGACCTTAATATCGTGCATCGGAAAGGCGCGATGCATAAGGTCCCAGACGCTCTTTCACGGATGTTCGAGGAAGATGACATGGAGGTAGCAGAGATGGGAGTGATCACCGACCAGTGGTACATCCAGAAGAGACAGGAGGTCGCCCACTCCCAATAAAGTATGATGGATGGAAGGTAGAAGATGAGCTGCTCTACAAATACAAGAGAGATCCGCTACTGGATCCAGTAACCGACGGAGAAGAAGGATGGCGTCTTGTGGTGCCGCTAGAACAGCGAGAGAGAGTACTTCACGATAGCCACTGTATCACCTCCGCCGGTCACCTAGGAGTCGAGAAAACCTATCACCGAATGGCCAGAGAGTATTTTTGGTCAGGAGTCTACCGAGATGTATATGACTATGTGCGCACGTGTGAGAGCTGCCAACGGTTCAAAAGTACGCAGCAAGGGCCCTAAGGACTAATGGGGAGAAGAGTCGTGGAACGCCCGTGGTGCATAATAGACACCGACATGATAGAATTACCACGCAGCAAAGGACAATATCGGTACGTACTGGTGCTACAGGATTTGTTCACCCGTTGGCTAGAGTTGAAGCCACTGAGAAAAGCTGATGGTAAAGCAGTCGCCCGCGCCCTGGAGGAACTCATATTGTTTAGATGGGAGACGCCAGAGTACTTGTTGACAGACAACGGCACTGAATTTGTAAATCAGGTGTTGCAGCAGACCCTGGAGGAATATGGAATATGCCACATCACCACGCCCCCATATCACCCCCAGGCCAACCCGGTGGAGAGAAGCAACAGGACGTTAAAAACCATGATCGCGACCTTCGTCGAAGGAAACCACCGGAACTGGGATGCTCACCTGCATGAATTTCGCCACGCGATCAATACCGCCCATCAAGCCAGCTTGAAGACGTCACCTGCATTTTTGAATTACGGCCGTTACCCCCGTCCCGTGAAGAGCCTGAGTAGAGAAGTGGAGAAGAAGAAGCCCATAGTAAGATTGGATCCGAAAGTATGGAAAGATGGCGTCAACCGACTCGATGCGCTTCAAGATTTAGTGGCGAAACACATCGACGCGAGTAACGCAAAACAGAGTAAATATTACAACCGCGAGAAACGAGTAGTAGAGTACGCAGTAGGAGATAGAGTTATGCGCCGCGTCCATTCGCTATCGAATGCCGCCCAAGGGTATTCCGCGAAGCTCGCGCCGAAATACGAAGGTCCGTACGAGGTAACCGCGAAATTATCTCCCACCGTATACCTGTTAGAGATGGAGGGTAGTCGAAAAAACGCGAAGGTACACGTAGGTGAATTAAAACGTTATTTACCCCCGCGACATGTAGTAGAGTAAGGTAGGGTCGAACCACGCCAGCGAGAGAGTGACACCCCTTTCTCTCTATTCTCACCCCACCCCGTCGTGTTGGTTGCCCTGTGTGTATGAGCGAATGACGTATGAATTTCCTAATTCTTATTATCCTTGTAATACCTTATGTTGAGGAACTAGATCACAATGTCTAATCGCCAACATCGACGCCGATCAAGCTGAGCCACCGCCCACGCGCCCTACCCAGAGTTCCACGGAAATTAAGACTGTGCGCCGAATGTGGACGTGCCCAAGTGAGCCCGGCCGCCATGTTGCAGAGAGACGCCGCCGAAGGAAGATGCCGGCCGCCGACACACACTCGCGCCGCACCCACGCACTACACGTACACAGACAAAACACCGACACGAGCATGTGCGGCCACTACTACTTATTGCGGCTGTGCGACGGCCACGAGGCCGGCAGCCGGCGAGACGCGAGACCGAGAGAGAGAATATGTGCGACGACGCGCCGATGCTGCTCATACTGAGCGAGAGAGGGGGGGCGGCAGCCTACGAGCTGCACACCGCTTGCGAGGAAAAGGGAGAGAGAGCGAGGGAGAGCGAGAACTCGGCTCGATAGGCTGTGAGCGGCACATAGCCGAGAGCGTATGAGTGATAGAGAGTGCGCAGCGGCGCACCTGTATAATAGGGAGAGAGCGAGCGAGAGCCGCGAAGCATGAGAGCGAGAACTCGGCTCGGTAGCCTGCGAGCTGTACACAGCCGAGAACGTATGAGTGATAGAGAGTGCGCACATGTATAATAGGGAGAGAGCGAGCGAGAGCGGCGAAGTATGAGAGCGAGAGAGAGCGAGAATCCGGCTCGGTAGCCTGCGAGCTGCACACAGCCGGGAGCATATGATTGAGGGAGATAGCGAGCGCAGCGGCGCACCAGTATGAGTGAGAGAGATAGTGCGCAGCGGTGCACTACGAGAGAGAGAAATAGCGATAAGAACACGACCGCCGCATCAAAGCGTGGAGGCGCGCCGCCACTAAGCGTAGAGAATTAAGCCAGGTTATGCCGGTTTAAAATCCGCGCGCAACAGGTGGCAGCAGGAATCGACTCGGCAATCGTTGCCGTCGCGCATGGCCAATCACAGCCACCGTTTGAGTAATTAGAGTCCTAATTGGTTTGAATGAATAAGTTTCACCACAAAAGGAAAAAGAAAATCGCGACGCCCGCCGATACCTGCTGCCAACCTGCCCACCGACCTATCTGATTGAATGAGAGCGAGAGAGAAAGAGAGAGACGCCACCGAGGAAGAAGACGGAAGCGAGCAGGCACCGCTTCCTTCTTCTTCAATTAGTTCTGGATTGTCGCCTCGTGCACACCTAGTTAGTTGTCGGAAGTAATTATTGCGAAGTTATAGTAGTATTGGAGAGTGTTGTGCGAAGTAGTTTGGAGAGTGCGAGACAGCATTTCGAAAGAGCGCGAGAGTTCGTAGTAATTACGGAAAGTTGGTGAAAAGTTGGTAGTTTCGGAGAGAGTAGGGAGAGTTTTTGTTGGAGAGAGAGAGAGAAGAGAGAGGAGAGAGAGAGAGGAGAGAGAGAGAGAGAGAGAGAGAGAGAGAGAGAGAGAGAGAGAGAGAGAGAGAGAGAGAGAGAGAGAGAGAGAGAGAGAGAGAGAGTAGGTGAGCTCCAGAGGAAAAGAGGATCGCTGTCCAGTGCTAACTTGTGCTTCGCGCCGTAAATCACCGTAGGGAGAGAGAAAGAGCGAGAGAGAGAAAGAGAGTTGGAGGTCCATACGAGCGACAGGCGTGCATCGGTAAGAAACTGATTTACTGTCGTCGGGAGGCAACTTTGTTTCTGCACCCCCGACCCTCAATTTTATCAATTTTCTTGTGTGTAGTGCGGGCGATAGTTCCCAGCTGGAAGCACGTAGAGGCGGTTCTCTCTCGCATGTGCGTGAATCCCCGCCGTGCGAGGTCGCGAGCGGCCATTTTGTCAACCGCGTTCCGCCAAAAGTAACCGTGTGCAACGCCCACCGCCGGAGAAAAGATTTATTAGTGCTATTAAAGATCATAATCGCTAGCTGCCTTGTTGTTACTTTATTTTGAGTGTTGTGTTCTGTGTCGTCACCCGCGCATTTTTCTTAGTCACCGAGGGTATCGGCCGCCCCAGGCCGTCGCAACACCGCACACATCCAGAGGAAGGAGAGTCTATAGTCAGGCAGAGAAGGAAGAGCAGAGAACGCGTCGTAACCGTGGTCTGGCGCACTTCAATAAAAATTCTGACTGCGCTCGCGCAGTATCGTGTTTAGAGAGAGGGGAGTCGTGGGGAATTTATAGCGGGCGCCAGAGTTTATCGCGCCTTTCAAGCCCTCAGGGCGAGTTAGAACGTTGTGAAGAGGGGGGGGGGGGGTGGAAAATCCGCAACGTCACAGCTTCAATGAATTAACAATTAGGTTTGATAATATTTTTAAGGCTTTTGTTGTAATGTTATCTACTCCACCATTTTTCATTTTCATATTCTTAATTATATTTAAAATCTCAGCATTATTAGTTGGTTTAATGAAGATAGAGTTGCTATTCATTGGTGGTAGATATAATCTTTTTTCCTTAGTATTAGTAATTTTATTACTTAGATCTTCTCCGATATTACAAAAAATATGAGTTCATGTGATTATCAATATGTTTTGGATCATTTATCGTAGTTTGATTATTTACTTTTATTTTACTTATTGTGTTTTCATTTTGTGAATTTGCTCCAAGTTTTATTTTTATTTGTTTCTAAAGTTGCTTAGAATTATTGATATTATTCTTAAATAATTTTCTTTCGTGCTTAATTTTGGCCTCTTCGACGATCTTATCAAGACACTTAGTATAGTTCTTGTATTCTAATTTTATTTTATTATTATTTGGTTCTTTACGCATCTTAATGTACAATTGTTCTTTCTTTTGACATGAGATCATGAGTGCTTTAGTAATCCACTCTTTTCTAGGATTACTCTTATTATTTTTTATTTTGAATATACTCCTAGATTTTTCCAGACAGTCTCTTATTTCACATATCAGTAGTTTAGTAGCTGTATCAGGATCATTCATTGACTCTATATTACTCCAATTTTTTTATGCTAGCTACTCTGTAAAGTTCATTATAATTGTAACTATAATTAGTAGTATTTTTCTTTTGCTTCGGTGATTTGCTTAATTTCATAAATATAGGGTAGTGGTCAGTAAAGGGTATTAGTAGTTTAAAAGATATAGTATCAATAGACTTATTTCTAATATAAATGTTGTCAATGCACGTGCTATTTCCCATGTTGTCATTCGGTCTACGTGTGTTTCCTTCATAATGTTAATATTAAAATCACCGATAATTAGATGATTTTTTATATTTCTTTTGCTATTTAAATATGCTTTTAGCTTAGTTATAAATTCAAGACAAGGAAGATCGCGGCATCTGTATAAAGCTGATATTTCTATAGTACTGTTATTATTCAAGGTTATGCGTGAATTTAATATTTTTAGCCTACCGTTCTCAATGGTTTCTGTTATTTCAGTTACGAAGTCTTTTATATATACGACAACTCCATCATTTTGATTTTTCTTACTATCATTGTAGTATATTTTATAACCTTGTGTTACGTGAGAGGTTAGATTTCTCGCACGTAAGGGCAGAACTATAAATTTTTGGATGTCGCCCCAGGACATCTATCATTCCTTTTACCTATAATGCTAACTAGCCTTGATTCCGGTAACTACACAAAGAATTGAAATCTACTCCTAGGAAAAGGGCTAATATGAGGGCTGGGTTCCCTCACTTGTTCCGTACGATACCTGTTATATCCTCATAATCCTTTTAATCTTGTTCTTCCTTGTGTATCTGAGGCTATTGTGGGACACTTTACTTGTGTTAGTCCTAAATCTCGACGGATCGTATATCCCAATCTTCAGTAGTTTTGCCGATTCATGCTAGAATGAATCAACCCAGCTACTTATTGCATGGGGGAAATCCGGACTAGGGTTTAGTAATATATTTTAATTTAGATGTTAATTGTTTAGTCGGAATATCTTTAAAACCGTTCAAGATGGCGGGGCAGCATACAGCCCCCGCCGGTAAGCCGCCTGATAAATATTATAAGTGTCATTCTAGTGCCAGATTTGGTGCGATAGTTTGTTTTTTTTGTGAGGATCCTTACCACTTTAGTTGTTTTGATATATTGAAAAACACAAAAAGAATTGGTGAAATCTTGGCAGTATGCCCGAAGCATGCGCATCTGAAACTAACCTCAAATTTCAACGTGGATACCTTGAGTGACGATGTAAAATTGATAATAGCGGAAATAAAAGCTACACGAAAAGAGGTAATACAAAAAGAAATACTAGATGAAATTGCAGCTGCCAATGGTACTAACGTTGAAGACCCTCATAATGAAACAATCTTTGATAATAACACTGAACTGGAAAATTTAAAAATTGAAACAACTCTATTAAGAGAACTTAACAAGGAGCTACAAGAGAAAAATTATTTACTCAGGGAACTTCTAAATGCTGAAAAAGAAAAAGTAAACTCAGAAGTAACAACTAACAAGAAAACGTATGCTGAAGCTACAATTAACAGTAAACCCTTAAAAAACGCATACCGAAAATAATTATTCAAATGAAAAATGAGGACGACGACATAAACAAAATTAAAAAAAGGGTTACCCACTATTTAACGAAAGAAAAAACAATCAACACGAAAAGTTTACAGGTAAAAAATAACAAGGAAATCAACATTAACTACCTTAACGAAGATGGTACCAATAAAGCAGCCAAAATTTTAAGTAGTAAAATGTCGGATAAGTGTAAAATAGGAACAGAAAGCATCTCTAAACCGAAAATAAAGGTGGTGGGTATAGACAATTTTGAAAATATGAATGATGAAGAATTAGAAAGTGACATCAACACAAGAAATTTTAAAGACTGTGATGGAAAATGTGTAGTGTTAAGTACTTATAAAAATACCAAAAATAATACAATAACAGCTATTATTGAAGTTCCTTCGGAGATATACAAGATAATAAGAGAATGTTATAATAATAAAATCTACGTAGGATATCAAAACTGTAAAATATATGACTTAATAAATATCAAGCCATGTTACAAGTGTGGACGTTTTGGACATAATTTAAATAAGTGCTCTAATGATTTAACATGTTTAAAATGTGCAGGATCTCATATATCAGCACAATGTCAAATAAAAGATAATTTCACATGTGTAAATTGTTTCTACAGCAACACTAAATATAAAACGAATTTTGAGGTTAACCACATGGCGAATGACAGTGAGAAATGCAAAATCTTAAAAGGTAAAATCAACCGAGATATAGATATGACAGATTACCCAGTGAGGCCTTATGTACCCAGACTCATCGGTAAAGTAGAAAACATCAAAATTACAACTAATCAAACACAGCCACATACTGTTACTGCAATGTCAATGAGTCAATCTGTTTTATCCATTGCCCCCTTGGGCTTGCAGTCTTCGAGAGAATCGCTAAATGATAATGGATCAAGTCCAGCAAGACATTGAAAACTTCTTACAACGTGAATGTAGCTGCGCTAACATGCAGACTCTCAACAATAATCTAACAGGCCAAAATAATCTAATTATGTATGTAAATATAAGAAGCATAAATGCTAATCTAAAAAATCTAGAAATTATTATTGAGAGTCTGTATGTTAAACCATGTGTAATTGTTTGTACAGAGACTAGAAAACTGGAAAACTATAAACAATATCAATTACCTAATTACAAAATTTTTTATAATAATAGTAGAATTAACCAAAACGACGGGGTTCTTGTATATATAAATAGTAAAATATTTGAAGACACAGAAACAATAGTAATTGATAGAGTTAGTTTTCTATGTTCCAGAATTAGACTAAAAAATAAAGATGAGTTAATAATCTCGGCTGTCTACAGATGCCATGACATCTCGAAAACAGAATTTATTTTGAGTGTAAAAAATACATTATGAATTATATAAACAGTAAAAATCATTGGTTAATCGGAGACTTCAATATTAATATAATGAGCAAATCTCTTGATAGTGCATATGACATGACTTTAAGCCAAGATTTTTTGAATCATCTTTTAGAACATGAGTATACCCCATGTTTCCTTGGAGTCACACGACCAGACCCAGAAAATATCTTCGGGGTTCATGTATCGATAATATGTATCTAAAAAGTAAAAATCTAACAACAAAAGCCTACAAAATAACTACTCCATTTACTGATCACTACCCTTTGTTTTTAACTTTCGATCATATAATACATAGCGACTCAAGAAAGCAGAACAATAAAACCATAAATTATAAAAAACTAATTAACGTAGCTAGAAGCATAGACTGGAATTCGATTTTGACTATACAAAATCCTAACTCTGCCTCAGAGTTATTAGTTGAACTAGTGAATAGATGTGTTGAGAAGGCAACTTTTTCACAAAAACAAAATAAACAAAAAAATATGATTCCTAGAAAGATATGGATCACAAACGCAATTATAATATCATGTAAAACTAAAGAAACTTTATATAATATTTTTAAAAGAAACCCAACTAGTGAATCCGCAAAAAAAGAATACAGGGACTATTGTAAAATATTAGATAAGATTATTAAAGATGCCAAACACAAATTTGACTTCGAAACGTTTAAAAAATGTGACAACAATCCTAGACAACTGTGGAACTTAATAAATAAGAAATTAGGAAAAAACAAAGTGCAATCAAATAATATAATTAATATTTACGATCAAGACAATAAAAAAATAGAAGATCAAAGGGAAATTGCTAATGTTATGAATAAGTATTTTTGTGAAGTAGGATCTGAAGTAAGTAAAAAAATTATACAACCTACAAATAAAAGATTGAATATGCCTAAACCAAATAACAAATCAATGTTTTTAGAACCCGCTGATGCACTTGAAATAAATACAATTATACGTAACATGAAAAACAAAGCTGGAGGTGTAGATAATATAAATACAAAAATTTTAAAGACGTTAGCAAACTACATAATTATTCCTTTAGAACATATATACAACTTGAGTATTGAAAAGTCTATCTGGCCAGATAATCTCAAAAGTGCCGAAGTTGTCCCTATCCACAAAGCTGGAAGCAAATCATGCATTTCTAACTACAGACCAATATCTCTAATATCCAATGTTGCCAAAATTTTTGAAAAAATACTTTATAACAGACTTTATACTTTTTTGGAAAAACATCAAATACTTTCTGAACACCAATATGGCTTTGTTAAAAACAAAGGTACGGCGGATGCACTTAACTACATAACACATAAAATCTATCAAAATCTAGATAAAAGCAAACGTATTATTGCTACTTTTTTAGATCTGGCAAAAGCGTTCAATACTGTTAACCATGACATATTACTTAGCAAATTAGAACGTTATGGAATAAGAGGAAAGGTCTTACTTTTGTTCAAAAGCTATCTCTCCGATAGACAACAAAAAATTCGAATACAAAACCAATTAAGTGAATACAAATATGTATCTTGTGGGGTTCCACAGGGAAGAATATTAGGACCGATACTTTTTATATTATATGTAAACGATCTATTGAGAGATATGCCGGAAGGGTCTATTCTGTCCTACGCTGATGACACTGTCATCATTTCTAGTGAAGACACGTGGTCAATGGCGCAGGATAGAATAAACAAACTACTAGATCAAGCGGCGGAATGGCTTGCTTTAAATAAGCTATCCCTAAATATACAAAAAACTAAGTTTATAACTTTCGGTAACTATCGTGATAGTGTCCCAATTAATGTAAATATAAATATACAAAATCAGCAAATAACTAGAACAGAATGTTACAAGTACTTGGGATTAATTTTCGACTTTAATATGAAATGGGATAGTCACATTAAATATTTAATTAACAGAACAAAATATTTAATATTTATACTCGCAAAGCTAAGAAAAATTATGGATACAAACGCATTGATGATTATTTATTACTCCTTCTTTCATAATGTTATAAACTATGGCATCATTGCTTGGGGGGGTGCTTGTAGAACAGAAATTAAAATAATACAACAAATCCAAAATAAATTGCTCAAAATCATTGCCAAAAATAAATTCCAGGTGCACAACACTCCGCTAAAAATAGAACAAATGTTCACTCTAGAATCCTTATGCTATCATTATAATAATCTAAAAGATGCTTTTCTTACAATAAAACGCAATACTAGAAAAAATCCCTACAACTACCTAAAATGACCAAAGCTATTAGTGATAAAGATAGTCTGGTAGAAGCTATGAGGGTATTTAACGAATTGCCTAATGATCTCAAAATTTTAAATTATAAGAAGAGTACAATTAAGTACAAATTAAAACAAAAGCTCTTTCGATAATAACATTTAATTGTAACATTACGCACAACTTCATATCATTTTCACTGTTTACTTTTGGAAAAATGAAGATTATAATATTACGTTTTGGCGGATTTTATTTATAGAATATATAAATTGTTAAATGAAATAAAGTTTTTGAAAATGTTTATGTTACTCGAATGAGTAATCTGTTAGTTTTAAGTTATAGATATAGTATTAGTTGTATGCAACCAGACTATTGTACAGGTAACAATGTTTACCTCTAATAGATTTTACTTTGTAAACTGCATTGTAACTTTTCTGGTTAAATAAATAAATAAATAAATAAATAAATAAATAAATAAATATTATTATAATAAAACAAAAATATTTATGTTATTATATTAGTATTAATTTACTATTAATTATTTACATGCGTGAATATATATGAAACCATTTATTTATTATTATTATTTGTTAAATAAACGCGCGGCGATACAATCATGAAGATAGTCACAATAACGAATTTATGCTAATTAATTATTGGTAACAAAAGATAATATTAACGAAGCGACGGAACCTCGATGCACTACCTCCCGCGCATGCCGTATCGCGTAAAGAGAGAGAGAGCGTGAGAGAGAAGTGGGGGTCGAGCGAACGACGAAACCTCGATCCACTACCTCCCGCGTTTATGGAGTTATTTTACGAATTTCGCGATAAAAGAAATCACACACGGCTAATAGATATATCCGACAGACAAATAGATCAAACAAATATATGCAAGTTAGGAAAAAAACCGATATTCAATTAATAAACGTATTAATAATTAAACGTAAGGGAATAATGCCCGAGTAAATTACCGATGATAAATAAGGGATCCTTACCTTGTCGTAGATTAATGATCTCCCCAGTTGCTAATAGAATAATATTTATTGGATTCGGTATTGGATTGAAATAAAGGTACTCGCTGAATGTTCACATGTTCCTTAGTTTTATTTTCTTTTAATGTGGTCCAGTAGTCCAAAGTGGTAAGTCCAATATAGTAACAATTTTCTCGTACACAATGACAATACTCTTACACTTAATATGGTAGTACAATAACAATAATATAGGCACTTATAAAAATTACGTTTGACTAATTGATACAAAATAAACGCGACTGTACTTTATGGATAATTAAACTCAACTGTCTTCTATTGATAAATTAACTCGACTGTCATGGCAACGAATTTTCGCAGCCCGCACACCTAGATCCGCGAAAATTCCCTCCCACTACAGTCGTTCGCTATCTCTCTCGCTCCCATAGATCCTATCGACGCAGGTAAGGGAGGGAGCGCGAGAGGAGCCCGGGAGGTGCTGCCACTGATCCAATACAACGCCTGTTCTCCTCGCGGCATATGCGTTTCCTCGCGGTCGTCGCGCTGGATCAAGGCCATTGCCCTGCTAGTGCAGCGATTCCTGGTCATCGCGCAATTCTTATTTCCTAATTGTTTTGCGCAATGGCGAGCTACAATGAAATTAACAATCGTTGCACGCTTTAATAATAAATTAATAAAATTAAAAATTAATAAATTAATAAATTAAGATATTAGGCACGTAACACCTTGTATTTGGAAAAATTGAGAGTTTAATAAATTCCAAGTTTCCGTGCATACAATTATATTTGGTTTGATCTTTAAACTCTTAATGAAAACTTCCAATTTATCACGATTACAATTTAAGCTTCTAATATTAACATGTAGTATAAGACTATCATTTCTATTTAAATTTCCATTAAGAGTTTTCAGATTCATATAAGAAATTTCTTCGCTTACTACTTCCTTTTGTAATTCTTCTACAAAGTCGATGTGTTGATCCATTATTCCTTTCGCTGGGGAGATCGTTGCAAACTGCTTGAACGCTGCAATGCACTAGCTCCACTCGCAGTTTTCTTATTTAGTACATTGATCACGGTTTTTACCTTAGTAGTTTTGCTGCTGTTTTCTACATTACGTACGTATCTTGGTATAGCAGGTTTTATCGGATAGTCAGTCATATCTATGTATCTGTTGAGTTTATTTTTTAGTATTGCACATTTTTCCGTATCATTAGCCATGTGGTTAACCTCGTAAGTTGTACTGTATTTGAAGTTGCTAAAAAAGCAATTGATACATCTATTTTCAGATTTATCACACTGTGCAGATGAATTTCATTGTACTGTGCCCAAACCGTCCACAGTTAAAACACGGCTTAACGTTGATTAGATCCCATACATTGCAGCATTCGTGTCCAATAAAAATTCTGTCTTGATAATTTTTTAGGTGTTTGTATAATTCTCTTGACACTTCTACTATTATGCTTATCTTTCTAGAATCACCATCTTTATGATTTATGTGCAGTATTTTACACTGTTCATTGTAATCATTAAAGTTCCTCTCGTTCAAGTCTTCTTCCAATTCTTTCAAGCTCCTATTAGCATAGTTATCAACTCCAACAATTTTCCTTTTAGGTAATTCAATACTTTCAATAATGGTTTTACAATTATCGGAAAGTTTCTTGTTAAGTAACTAAGCTGTTGCTATAGCACTTCTTTCATTCTTACTTCTGTGACGTAGCAAATTGCACATCACATAGAATGCGCAAAGATACAAGTGCACGGTGGTTGCGGCGAGCGACGACTCGATGCGCAATGTCGTACATGCACACACACACATACGCGCGTACAGTCCCTCCCCATACCCCGTGTCCATGCGCGCATCTCCTTTGGAGGTTTTTCCCCTCTCGTACTAGGCTGGCCAGGAACGAGGAGGCGTGCAGCAGCTACAGCGAGGAGAGCTGAAGCTGGAGAAATAGCGAGCCTCGTGGTCACGCTCTCTCATGCTGCTGACAGCAGCAGTCGACGCGAGCGAAGAAGGAGAGACACTGCGGCGCAGCGCCGTATCGGCCGTTCGACACTTACGACGCGTGCGAGCATCGTCTGCCATAAGGACTGCTCGCACGCCGCGCAGTAAAGGAGACGGCCGATCGGTGAACTGAGGCACAGCAGAGCTGCGCACACACTCCCAGCCGGCATTCTGCCGCCTACAGCCGTGTCGCGTGTGTGCCTAAAGCTTGATTGATCGCCCGTGCCTCAATGACGCCGCTCCACGAGTGCTTCACCGTATTGCTGCCGACACCTCACCGCTGTTCGTTCCGCCGAGATCGTCGGGACAGCTATCGCCGTCGAGAGAGAAAGAGAGCCTGCGAGCGGACTCCGAGACGCGCGTATCTCGTCATCGCCCCGTCCTTCGCAATGAGAGAGAGGGGGCCAGTGGGCTGCACAGCATCATCGCCTGGCCGAGGTTTGTCTCCCTTATAGTTTTCCTTTCGAGTTTCTTCACGTGTGTGCGTGCGCGTTCGCGTCGGGAGTCGCGTACTCCGAATCCGCGCAAACTGCTTCAGTTCGAGCTGAAGCTGCATATAGAGATAGTGGGTAGTTGCTCCAGCTTTGCTAGCCGGCGATTAGTTCTGCGGTGCGAGGGACGCACGTACCATTGTGTATTTTTATGTCTAAGTAGTATTTTTATGGAATAAATTCTAGTGTGTTAACCAGAATTATTTTGCTACCCTAATTACCCGCGAACCTGTGCCCTGATCCCCAGCAGAGTGTTACACTTCTTATTTCAGTTTCACTGTCATTCACTTTTTTCACATATTTAATTTGTATATCTTTTTTTTCTATTAAACAATCACATATATTTTTAGATAATATAGTGAAGTATTTAGGTTCTTTGTTGAGGTTTTTAACTATTATTTAGGGTATTCTTTTAGTTTGAATTGGCGATTTCGCAGTTATAACTTCTGCATATGTTTTTTGGTTATACTGCTTTATTTCTGAATCTTTAACCTTTCCGTTTTTAATATTTTCTAAAAGTTCTTTTAATATAGCCTTTTTGTCAGTAAGTTCATGGTTTAGTTCTTTTAAGATTTTACTTTCAGTTTGTAGATTATCTAGTTCCGCGTTTTCAGACAGTATAGTGGCATCAAGTTTATCATATTCATCTACTCTTCGTGAATTTTCTATAATAGATATTTCATTTAAGATTTGCTGTTTAATTAGTTCTTCTTTTATACATTTAATTTTCACAATTAATGTTCTTGCAGATTCACTAAGATTAACTTTACTGTCTTTCAAGATTATGTTGAGCTCCACATGTTTGGGACATATCATAAAAACATCACTTATGTATTTTTTGTCTCTACACTTTGCATAGTCACTTTTATAATAAACCTCTTCACACACTATACATATCACAAATAAAACTTTTTGGTTTGGGTGGAATTCATATACTTCATCTTGATTTTTATCAGGCAGCTCTCCGGAAGGCTGCCCACCTCCCGACGCCATCTTTTCTATGTTCTACTCTTAGAATTTTCTTATAAACTTGACACTGAA
Source organism: Torymus aiolomorphi (assembly GCA_036365515.1). Classification (NCBI taxonomy): domain Eukaryota; kingdom Metazoa; phylum Arthropoda; class Insecta; order Hymenoptera; family Torymidae; genus Torymus; species Torymus aiolomorphi. The sequence goes on along the minus strand of CM070874.1, from coordinate 168,280,117 downwards.
TGTAATGCTATGTATGGCATTTCTGTTGAATCCAGCGTGTCAACCGAAACTTCATGTCATTGAAAGGAGTGGATGCAAAATATTGATTTATCTCTGCAACAGTGTACAACGATATCAGAAAAAATAAAAATGTTGACTTTATTGACTTTATCTTTAATAAAAAATGAAATTTTATCTTATTTTCCTAATGTAACAATGTACATGATGAATAAAGCGAAAAATATCGTAGAAAACAAAGGTATATATTCAGAGCAAAATTTATTCTCTGGTCATTCGATTGATAAAGCCTCAGAATATTCTTTATATGCTATAGAATATTCTTTAAATGATGACTTTAATTGTTCGATACAAAGTCCTAAAAAATCTGAAAAAAAAAAAGAAAAAATTAAACGTTTTCTTACTCGAAGTGTCAAAGAAATGTACTAAGACTTTAAAAATAAAAATCCAGATTTAATAATTGGAAAGTCGAAGTTTTACAGTTGGCGACCAAAATATGTCATACAGTATCGCGCGACACGAAAAAAAAAGCCAACTTTGAAGTTACAGGCGAAGAAAAGCCAAAAATACGTCTAAGGTGAAGAAAAGCCAACAAACGGCTTTGCCGCGAAAAAAAGCCAGTTTGCGCCCTCCCAGACGAAGAAAAGCCAGTTTGTGCCACCCCTGGACGAAAAATGCCAACTGGCGACATTTCGCGCGAGAAAAAAATCCAATTTTGTTAGGGAAAATACTTTTTTGTAACACAGGCACGATTTTCGCGTTTTTTAAACCTAAAAATAGGGCCAAAAGTGAACGGTTTTAGACCAACGGGTGCAAAAGTAGCTAAGCGGGCGCAAAAGTAGGTAAGCGGGCGCAAAAGTAGGTAGCGGGTGCAAAAGTAGCCGAAGCGGGCGCAAAAGTAACCGTTTTCAATAATCGTTCTTCTATTTTTTTTTCTTTATCCGCGTGTCTTATTTTTACTAATTACATGTTTTAATGTACTTTAGATTTAGTTGGTAATAAATCCAACGATACGATTTCTGCGAGATTACAAATTTCAGGCGGCATGCACTGCGCGTATTCTTCAATATCACTTTCACTCATCGTTCAGGAAAAATTAAAACTTTTAAATACTAAATACTGATAACTAATTTAAATAGTACTTTACTCTTATAACAATATTCTAATACTGTCACGTCCGCTCAACTATATTTTCGAACTAAAGAAAAGCAGCGCATTCGAGCGCAACACTCCAACGGTCAGTTGGTATGAAAAACATGGAGATGGCGCCACCGTCCGCGCCGAAAACATAGATAACCGATTTTAAATATGTTGAAATAAATTGAAATCAAAATGTAAGTGTCATTCAATTCCCAGGTGGGTAGTTGATGTAACAACGCGAAAATCAATACCTGTGTCACAAAAAATATGGTGTGCACCAAGGGCTTAGTGGGTCTTTTGACCTCGTGTGATTGCAGTACTCGTCTACGGCTCGCGGACGCACTCGCCTTCGACTCGTACTGCAAACTTCCCACTCGGTCTAAAAAGGCCCACTTTATGCCCTTGGTACACAATATACTATTACGTACGCGTATTAATAAATAATGCTGTTTATTGTGCTTGTAAATTTTAATTATCACAATACAATTACTATTATACTATTAATAAATGGTACTAGGAATCTCGAACCAGTGTACTGATAATTTCGGTTTCTTTTATCATTAACTTTGAACATTTGTCAAAAGCACTGCAATAAGTCGTTCATGAATGATAATGTACTTGCAATTGTACATTTATTGTTCTACTTACATAGAAAAACTCTTAGGAACGCAGTATCCCCGGCACTGCCGCGTCAAACGCATGGAAGGCTGTACTACGGGCCTGCAGCTTGGAACCGTTGCTCTTTTTTCGGATATATCCGAAAGCGCTACAAACCTGCGATTGCGAGTATACTATAATTCATGAACGGCGTTGCAGTGCTGTTGACATATATTCAAAGCCACTAACAAACCAGGAACTGTCATTACATTGATTCAAGATTCCTAGTACCGTTTATTAATAGTATTAAGAGTAATTTTATTACGACAATTAAAATTTACAAGCATAACATACAGCATTATTCAATACATGTACGTAAAAGTATTTTCGCTAACAGAATTAGATTTTTTCTTGCGCTAAATATCATCAGTTGGGATTTTTCATCCAGGGATGGCGGAAACTGGCCTTTCTTCGTCTGGGAAAAGTCAAACTGGCTTTTTTTCGTCTGGGAAAGCGCAAACTGGCTTTTTTTCGCGGCAAATCCGTTTGTTGGCTTTTCTTCCCCTTAGACGCGTTTTTGGCTTTTCTTTGCCTATAACTTCCAAGTTGGCTTTTCTCGTACCGCGCGACGACATAACCCTATTAAAGAAGTTTGTCTATGCATCTATTGTCCAAATTTTAATCTATTTCTAACGAGTCTGATTCACTTAAGAGGAAGTAAAGTTTCCGAGTTAGATGAAACTCATTCGGAAATAATAAAAGCAACAATGTGTTCTGATCCAATTGATTTATGTTTTGTAAACGAATGTACAATGTGTTCAGAGAGTAGGGAAATTACTTTTTTTCAACATGTGCATGAAATGGGCCTTTTTTATGCCTGAAAGCTATGTAGAAAATCGTGCATTTCGAGCGTGATTTAGGAAAGAATGAAAAAAATCCATTTTTCCCCGCTCAAACGAAAAAAAATCCATTTTTCCCCGCTCGAACGAAAAATCCTTTTTTTCCCCACTCCAGCCGGGATTTTTTTTTTCGTAGAGTACATTGGAGAGTGCAAAACAGCACACGATATGGTACAAAAATTCGATAAAATATATTTGACAAAATCCACAGCCATGCAGACATTATGCAGAAATAAACTCAAAAAAGTCAAGTTAAAAAATTATGAGCAAGTAGACAAATTTTTTGCTGATTTTGAAAAGGCTGTAAATGAATTTAAAGCTGCCGGAGGAAAGCTAGAAGAAGATGAAAAAATGAGATATTTAATTAAGAGCCTACCGTCAAGTTACATTGGAGATTTTATTTACGTTATATTAGAGGAGCAGATTACAATGGACTATGTGAAGTCCAAGATAAAAGAGAAAAATATGAACAAGACAGACAGTGACAAGAAAAGTAACGTAAGCACATTTTCGACTAAAACAAAAGGAAAATGTTACTCATGTGGACAATTTGGACACTACCAAACGGACTGCAAACAAGGCAACAGTAGAGGCAGAGGTACGAGAGGACGTAGCAGTCAACGAATCTTCAGTGAAGGTCAACGAGGCAGAGGCAGAGGGATATTCAAGCCAGTAGGCATACCTAAATCAACCGAAGCAGAGTCTTCAGCAGCTTGGGCAACACCCCCTCAAACAAACCAGGTAACAACCGACGACTACAGTGAAGATAGCGAAAGTGAGTTAAATTGGTTATTAGACAGTGGTTGTACTAACCACATAGTAAAAAATGATAAGTTCTTTGATAACTTTGTAAAATTAAAAATTCCGCTTGATGTTAAGTTATCAGACGGCAAATTATTCAAAGCAACTAAAATAGGAAAAATAACGTTAAATTTCAAAAATTATTACAGTACCAGTAAAGTAGAATTAAGTAACGTATATTATGTACAAGGAATAAAACAAAATTTGTTAAGTCTTTCGAAGATAGCAAAGAGTTGTACCGTAGTAGCAAAGAATGATAACGCAAAAATATATAATCAGTCGAGAGAGTGAATAGCTGTTGCTAAGCAAATAGAAAACTTGTACTATATGAAAAGTTATGTAGTTAAAAAATCTTGCAATGAAGCGCGTGTATATGCAACTAAGTTAACTGATAAAGAAAAATGGCATGGAGCGTTAGATCATCTATACTGTATACAAAGAAAAATGGCAAATGTACCGTTCAATAACAACAGATCGAAAACAAAAGAAATTTTAGAATTAATTCATACTGACTTGAACGGTCCGCATAATACAATAGGCTACGGCGAAGAAAAATACTTTTTATCATTTATCGATGATTATAGTACAAGAATCTTTTGCATTAAAAATAAATCAGAAACAGCAAAGTGTTTCATTGAATTTATTAATCAAGTAGAAAATATTTTCAACAAAAATGTAAAGAAATTATGTTGTGACAATGGTAAAGAGTATTTAAATAAAGAAATTTATGACTTTATTAGGTCTAAAGGAATAGAATTATCACCATATCCACCCTACGACCATGAACTTAATGGGGTAGCGGAAAGGTACAATAGTTTGGCTATGGACATTGGTAGATGTTTAATCAGAGAAGCTAGATCGTACAATCGCAAACACTCAGGAAAATAAAACTCCTTATGAAATATTCTTTGGTAAAAAACCTAATGTGGAAAATTTAAAAATATATGGGAGTAGAGTTTTTGTCAGGGTACCAAAAAATTTAAGAAATGGGAAGTGGGATAATAAAACCGAGTTAGGAGTACTAGTAGGCTATGCTGAAAACGGCTAGAGAGTATTAGTAAATAATAGAGTCATTAATGCTAGACATGTACAGGTAGTTGAGGAAAATATTAAAATTAATTTGTTTGGAAAATTCTAATGATGAAAAAATTAATGAATATGAAGAAAATGAAATCGATGATACAAATGAAAATTCTCAATCTGAAAAAGAAAATGACAAGTATGAAAGTTTTGACAATAATGAAGCAGATAGTGATACTGAAAGTAATACGAATTAAAATGAAAATGTAGAAATTTTGCCAAGTACTAGTTCTGAAAATTTAAAACTACTTAGAAAGTCTGAAAGGAAAAAAAGTCCCGTAAATAGATTTGGAAACCAAGTTTCTCATTTTATTTATGTAAATTATGTAAATGCGAATACTTCTAATACATTTGAGGAGGCGCTAAATTTTAGCGATAACAATGAATGGCAAAAAGCAATGGATTCAGAAATTAAAAGTTTAATTAAAAATAATACTTGGGAAATTATTGATAAACCGAAAGATAAAGAAATCATTGATGTTAAGTGGATTTATAAAAGAAAAAATGATAATACTTATAAAGCGAGGTTAGTTGTAAAAGGCTTTCAACAAAAGGAACATATTGAGAATGTTTACTCACCTGTAGGCAAAATGCAAACTTTAAAAATTGTATTATCTTATTGTTGTAAAAATAAATTGTTTATTGATCAGATGAATGTTGAAACGGCATTCCTAAATGAAGATGTAAAGTCAGAAGTATATGTAAATGAACCTAAAGGTTATGAATTAGGCAATAACAAAGTGCTAAGATTGCGAAAAGCGTTGTATGGACTCTGAGAAAGTCCGAGAGTATGGTACAAAGATTTAAAAAATTTAGGTTTTGAATAAAGTAACTATGATTATTGCTTGTATGTAACCAAAAAGGGTAAAGATCCAATATACATATTAGTATTTGTCATTTTATCCAACAATATCTAAATGAGTATTTTCGGTAGCACCCTTCATTGGTAATTATAATTGTGTAAAGGAATCTTGAAAGGGCTAATTTCCAATAAATAGTCTAAGAAACAATTATTTTACAAGGTGTGACGTTTCGTCAGACGATCTCTTCAGGCATAAGCACTGTTCTGAGCTGATGAAAGGAGCGTTTTTTTTCCAGCGGCGTCAATACATTTGTGCAAGTAGAAGCATCGTATTTATATACAAAGTCAGTTTGTCTACATTTTCAGAAGCAGGTTTCTAAATAAACTTTTATATGTGATAATTAAAGTTTGTGTGTCTTCTATCTTGTTAATTGTGTGGTTATTTATGTTTATATGTAGCATTTCAGATATTAACCGTTTTTGATAATTACTCTCTCTATCTAAAATTTTAACAGTTTTCTTATTTCTACCAGATTATGTTCTTCTATTCTAGTTTTAAGCAGTATTTTTGTTTGTCCTATATAAGTAGCTGGGCATGAATCACAATTAATTTTGTATACTATTTCACAAGTGTTCAATTTATTTACTTTGTCTTTACCTAACTTAATAATATTGTGAAGTTTTTTTATTGATGAGAGGCACTGTTTTAATATTATATTTTGCAGATGAACTTGAGCATTTTATAAAGCAATTATTTTCGTATGGAATGGGTACAGTTATTTTTTGTTGTGGGTTATTATTTAAATCAGATGTTTGTTCTGTAAATCGTATTTTGCATAGTCTGTTGTGAATACACGTGTCTATGAATTTTTTAGGATAGTCATTAATAGCAAGTAGCTTTTTTATTTTCTTTATGTTAGTATTATAAAAACATGTTTCTTTTTTGTTGAACAGTATCGTTGGATTTGAAATTATAAGTCTTTGGGATGTAGTTGGTTTTTGGTACCAATTTGTAGTGATTCGATCATTATTTTTGATAAGAGTGATGTGCAAAAATATATGCTATTATTTTCTTCAATTTAATGAGTGAATTTAAGACGTGGGTTGTCATCGACATATCTAAAGTAAAATATAGGAGTACAATTATGCATATCTTTAAGAACACTGAGACAATCTGTTTACAAATCTTCCATTACAATGTCAGCGAATAATGGGGTGAGCCCATGGGTGTACCGAATGTCTGTTTTTATATGTCATGTCATTGAAAGAGAAATATGTGTTATCGAAAAGGAAATTTACTATTTTACGAATTTCATGGAATGGAATTTTGTATTTGTTATGTAAGTGAGAAAAACGTCTGTCTATGCTTTTTAACACCAATTGACATGGAATATTTGTAAATATCGAGCTGATATGAAGAGACAATAAAACGTGATCTGTTGAAATTATAATATTGTTTATCTTATCTTTTAATTCAAAAGTGTTGTTGATATGTGAAAATAACGTAGGATTGCACGTTTTGAGTACATTAAGTATGGTTTTAGCCAGAAAATGTGTAGGACTGCTAATAGTAGAGATGATAGGTCTTAAATGCTGTTCTTATGAATTTTTGGTAACCGTATGCTCTTGGGAGTGAAGTATTTGTTTGTGTGAGATAATTATTATGAAACTTTTTTTGTAAATAATCAGTGTTATTTAGATGTGATAAATGTTTGTGAACTTCTTATTGTAATCTTCTGAGCGGATTTCTTCATTTTATTCTGATGATCTGATACATTTATACACACAAATAGATTTCCTTTATCAGCGTGTGTAAAGAAGATATGAGGGTTTTCTTTCAAAAATTTTTTGGTTGAATTTAAATCTCTAGTAAATTCTAAGTCATCAGCGGGTGCGTGTGCATGTCTCTATTTATATTGTTCGACATGTTCTCCCGGGTTTCGTTTTTTATTTGATTGTCTATTTTTGCACTATTCAATTTACTTTCAAGATTTTTTATGGTAGTGACTTTATCAAATTTGATCATTTTAGATGTTACGTTATATTTCAGATCTAATGAGACAATATTTAAAACAAATTCAGATAGATTTACATCCGTTAAATTTTTTACGACAGAAATTTTTCTTATTTCTATTTGTTAGTGTATCTAGTTTCTTATTGAGCTTATTAGATGTCTCGATAAAGATTAGTAAACTTTTTTCTTCAGTCAAATTGAAAGTTATCGAGTTTCAGAGTGTCTATATTAGATTTTAACTTTGATTTTAGTCTATTTAGTAGTTTGTGTAAGAAATATATGTGAACATGATTATCTTTAATTTCAAGTTTTAAGATTCTGTAAAGTAATCTATCGTTTTCTTTCTTGAATTTGTCGAAGCAGCACTTACTGAGGAAGGATATGTTTTTTAATCTTTGAAGCTCGTTGGTTACATTGTTAGGGAATACGTCGTGACTCCTTGAGTGATGAAGAAACAAGTTGCGGGAGTTGGTTTCAGCTAGTTAGTATCTCCTTTTTGACCATGATTTTAGAAACCTGCATCTGAAAATGTAAACAAACTAACTTTGTATATAAATATGCTCCTTCTACTTGCACAAATGTACTGATGCCGCTGGAAAGAGAACGTTCCTTTTCACCAGCTCAGAACAGTGCTTATGCTTGAAGAGGTCAGAAAAACCGTCTGATGAACGTCGCACCTTCTAAAATAATTTTTTTTAGATTATGTATTCGAAAATTGGTCCTTTCAGGATCCCTTTATACAATTTTAATAAACATATTTAAATGTTATGGTCTAAAAAGCAATTAATAATAAAAGAAATTAATAAAAATGTGAAGAATTAAATAATCAACGAAACACATTTTAAGCTTCTTTTTATAAAGTGACATTTATTTATTATTTTTTTTTTGGGCTTCACTACTGTAGTTTGTCAATTTTTTGACATCTTGCTATGTACATTTACTAAGTCATTAAAGTTTTATTACTATTGTATATGAAATAACAATAAACCTAACAAAAATTTCCTTACGCATACTATAAAATTCGTATAAATTTCATCTAGATGATATTGCGTAGACTAAATCTGAAAACTTTTCAATATGTAACATCAAAAAAAGTTTTAATAAATTTCTTTACATATAACGGTTCAAAATTTTTTTTATCATAGTTTTCTTCATACCACTTCTAAGAATTAGAATAAAATAGAGTGTATGTATAATTGGAACAACTATTTCGCCTTAAGTTATAATTTTAGTATTATTTTTCAAGTTCAATTAATTTTAATATCTGTTAATCTAATATTTATGTAACTGAAATCAAATTTTATGAGCCTTAGGGGCCATGGATTTATTATCATGTTAATTATTTACTTATTTTCATTTGATTGATTGATGTCACTCTAAGACTAAAAGTTTTTGGACGAAGTGCTTGGATGCAACGAACGTAGTCTTCTCATTTTTCTTCAAAATCAGCATAACTGGAAGATTACTTCATGCTATGAAAATTAGAATACGTTCTGTATTCTTCAAAATTTCAGTTTTTTATAAGTTTTTTTAAGTTATTCACACACGGCATAAAATTACAATGTCGATAGAAAAATGGCCATTCATTTTTCAAGTTTTAAGAGCTGTATGACGTAAATCTGTGTATGTTTGTCGAGTTTCCGTGTGAAGCTGACATCCTTCAACGCTGAATATTGAGACCTCTGCAAATAATAAAGAAATTATGTACTTTTAATAAGGCATATTTTCTACGATACAGTAAGTCATTTAATAAGTTTGAAAAATATAAGCACTTTTGTATACGCGAAAATTTGGTTATTTCAATTAAACTTTTATTGAGAGATTATATGATTGGTCAGGTAAAAGAAATACAAAAATAATTCATGTGGCAGTAATTTTAAAGCTAGTATAGTAGACCTTTATCTTTTAAAATTTGCTGAACTTGGTAATAAAAGAATATTTTTAATATATGGGATATTTCATGTGAAGAAGCAGGTCAAAATTTTCAAATCGTTCAAAATTTTTGTATTTTTAGTATTTTATGAAAAAACATGTTCCTAAAATTTTAGGTCTATATTTGCATAAATAAAAAAGCTATGCAATATTTTTTAAAATCCAATATTTGTCATCTTTTTACTTAAAATTTTTTAATCTTTTTGTATCGAACATTGATTGGGAAACAGTTAGGAATTTTGGTGTACAAAATAGTAGTATTTTTTAATTCATGAAATTTGCATGTCTGATTCGCTGGTTTTTACTATACCTTCATTAAAGAATATTGAGAGAGCGGTATAATATTTTCTGTTCGACAAATTTTTTTTGGATTCTTCTTTTGAAATCCTTTAAAATCTGACCAGCTTCGGTACTGGACAAGCTAAGGGAAAAAAGTTAGAAGATTTTGAAATATCAAGGAAAACCAATAATTAGCATTTTTGATCGCATGATTGATTTAGAAAATTATTATTATTCATACATTTTATGTCTCTGTCTCTATGTCTCTATCTCTCTGTATCTATGTCTCTGCCTCAACCTTCGAAATCTACGCAATATTACCTCTGTCATCCCAAATCCCGTCTTCGACATCTTTTTGATTCTGAAGTAATCACTTGATTACGCATGTACACCTCACACTCATGCATTTATTTTGCATGCTCATGTTTCTGATACTAAATGCATCTAAAAAAAATTTTTTCATAAGCGTTTCCTATATATTTTTTCATAAGCGTTTCCTATATATTTTTTCATAAGCGTTTCCTATATATTTTTTCATAAGCGTTTCCTATATATTTTTTCGTCAGCTTTCCAATGATGTAGGCAGTTTTTCCGAAATTGTCCATTTTCACCTTCAAAAACTACAAAACATCTTATATCTCAATAAGTATATTTTTAATATTTTTGTCACCATTTAGATCAAAAGCTGAGCATTTTTTACATAGGAAATGATATCTTCCAACAATTGCTCAAGATGTTTTCTTCAAGAAATAGAACGCGAAAGAGTAGACACAACGCCTCTCCTGCGCGCGGTATCGTGGAGTACGTCGCGCGGCATATCGCGCGGCACCGCATCATTCATTTTTCATTCGATAGGTGGCTTTCATATCGAAATTTTCAACCTGTATGTGAATTGTCACGTCGAAAGAGTATAATTGCAATGACTTTTTATCTGTTTCCCCTTCGAAATTTTTTCGAATTTCTGTCAATACAATCAAACTGGGATTTCATAATGTATTTCGTGTATTTGACGATTAAATCATCGGTGACTCTTTGTTTTATTATTTCTTTTGTTTATTGTAGCAACTACTATCTGTCAAAAAACTACTCGGAATTTTTAAATAAAACACACAATATTCAATTATTTATCAATATTTATTTTGTCGCCTTCAAAGTAGGCCCCATTTGATGCAACACACATGTGCCAACGATTTTTCCAATCATCAAAACATTTTTTATAAGCGTTTTCTGGGATGGCCTTCAGTTCCCTCAACGAATTTTGTTTTATGGCTTCGATCGTTTCAAAACGTTTTTCACGGAGAGGTAATTTTAGTTTCGGGAACAGAAAAAGTCACATGGGGCCAAATCTGGTGAATACGGTGGTTGCTCGATTGTATTTATTGAGTTTTTGGCCTTAAATTCGGTTACAACTGCGGCTCTATGCGGTGGTGCATTATCGTCGTGCAAAATCCACGAATTGTTCTTCCACAATTCTGGCCGTTTTTGACGGATTTTTTCATGCAAACGCTTCAAAACGCTCAAATAATATTGTTTATTGACCGTCTGTCCCTCTGGTAGGAATTCATGATGCACCAAACCATGAATATCAAAGAAAATAGTCAGCATGACTTTCACTTTTGATCGACTTCGACGTGGTTTTCTCGGTTTTGGCTCGTCTTTTGTTTGAAATTGAGATGTCTGTTGACTTTTTTGCATGTCAAACTCGTAGACTCATGTCTTATCTCCAGTTATAATGCGTTCCATGAATGTCGGATCGGAATTAGCACGATCCAGCATGTCCAAAGAGATCTGTCTGCGGTACTCTTTTTGAAGAAAATTCAGCTCTTTTGGAACAAGTCGAGCGGCGACGCGTTTCATGCCCAAAACATCCACCAAAATCGTACGAACTGACTCGTAGGAGATGTTTAGCTCTTGTGCTATCTCTCTTAAGCCTGAATGGCGATTTTCCAATACGGTTTGTTTCACTTTTTTAATGTTCTCCTCGGTGGATGCTGTCGATGGCCATCCGAACCGAGGCAAATCTTCACACACTTCTCGACCTTCCTTGAATGCTTTGTACCAATCGTAAATTTGTGTTTTTGATAAAACTGATTCCCCATAAGTCTTTTCCAACATTTTCAAAGATTCTGCGCACGAAATTTCGTTGGTAACACAAAATTTGAGGCAAACTCTTTATTAAATATTTGTATTCATTGTGAAAATCGTGACGCACTACTGAGCTTAACTGACTATAACAGCTGGCGTAAACAAACTGCTTGATGGAACGCGCCCAAACTTGGCATCATAATTTGGTACAATGATGCCAACATACAAAAAAAAAAATTTTCAAATATCTATAACGCGGGAGATTTAAAAAAACTTTTCCGGGTACTTTTTTGACAGAAGGTAAAATGGATTCAACTTGGAAATTAAAATGCATACATCCTTTAAATAAAAATGATCACCCTGCACCTAAAAATTTGTCTAACCTTCCAACACTTTTAAGAAGTGAATATCCTTTAGTAACTAAAGACACTCAATTGCCTCTTAAAAACTACCACGATTGCAGCCAAACAATTGTGTATAATGATGCACATGTTAGATGCTATTTGGGTGACTGTTTGGATTGCCCCAATATGTCTATATTACAAAAACATTTGCTTGAATGTTTTGATAAGAATGATATTTTTCAAATCGAGTATCAATTATGTTTTCAAACAGATCGGTGTACAATAGCTTCCAAAACTGTAAATGTGCACGAATTTATGGACATACTGGGGGAAAAATTAATAAAATTAAAATCTCACGATTTTTTCGCTAAGAAACAATCACTTTTTGTAAGTAACTTAAAAACAACCTTCAAGAATGAGAATTTCTTGTGTTGCGATTTTGCAGAAAATGATGTGTTTGTTATAGAAAATTCTACACAATCGTATCACTGGAACAACAACCAAGCAACTGCTTTTACAGTTGTGATGTACTATAAAGAAAATAAAGAACTTAAATATGTAAGCATTGCTGTGATTTCCGACAATCTAAACCATGATACTCTTGCTGTTTATGAATATCTTATACCTAATGGCTCCTGGGGCCAAAATTACCTAAAAAAATAAATTAAAATATAATTACTATAAAATAAAGAATATGTATCACTAATATAACTTGTTTCTAATACAAAATCCCAAGATATAGGTTTTTTAATCCACTTTATGCAGAATTATGTCATTTTAGAAAAATCAACTGGTAAGCAAGTTTTCTTGGCAATTACTCAATGGATTTTGACGAGAGAAGTTGCAAATTACTTGGAAAATACCAATCTATGGCATGAAGCTCTGGAATTAAAAAATATGAAGACTAAGTATTTTTTTAATTGAAAAAACTACTTTTTTTGTCTTAATTTTATCAATTTTTATGAATTTTTATCGTTTTTCAATTAAAAAAATACTTAGTCTTGGTATTTCTTAATTCCAGAGCTTCATGCTATAGGTTCATATTTTCCAAGTAATTTGCAACTTCTCTCGTCAAAATCCATTGAGTAATTGCCAAGAAAACTTGCTCACCAGTTGATTTTTCTAAAATGACATAATTCTGCATAAAATGGATTAAGAGACCTATCTTTTGGGATTTTTTATTAGAAATAAGTTATATTAATGATACATATCCTTTACTTTATAGTAATTATATTTTAATTCATTTTTTCAGGTAATTTTGGCCTCAGGAGCAATTAGGTATAAGACCACCTTAAGTCTGATCAGGCTTTTGACCATCAAAAAATCCCTCAAAGTAGATTATTTTATGGTCGAACTGTCCCTGTTCCCCTCTTAATGATTAGGAACTTTGTTTTCTATAAAAAAATTGAAAACCCATGTTTTTTCGTGAAAAAAAGCCATTTTTTCCTTTTATAAAGCAGCTAAACCTCAAGAGATGGCCATAACCTATTTACTAATTATAAACGTTAAGTGATTTTAATTGAATCTAGCAATTTTTAATAGATTTACATAATTCAAGTTAGCCATTGCTCATTTATTTTCAGCAAATCAAACATTTGCCCTAGACCCACATGTAATCACCTAACCAACTTATTTTTATATTTATTTTATTATAACTTTCTTATGCCATTTTTTTAATTTATCTATTCACTCTTTTTTATATGAAATTTATTCGTCTTAACTTATAATATGATTCATATTACACGTACATAAAAGCACATGCACAAGTATCGCAACGTAAATCATGAAATTTAATAATAATAACATCTCATGTCACAAATGCACAATATTTCTTATACTTCCACTATTTGCATCCCTTGTCCAATCTTTACACGTACTATTAATATTTAAATTACCATCAAATGATCAGAGGTATATGATTTTGTCAAGAGCACATAGAACAATATCACACAATAAGAAAATAATGCAGTATCTTGCAATTTTAGCGCCGACAGGCGGCGATAGTCTGAGGTCAGATCGCGTAGACTGGGACTGCTTTGACACTTCCCCTCGAGACGACCGATGGAAAAGAGAGGATCGACCTCGTAAGAGTCTTGGTCAGAAAATCTGCCGGCATCTCCTCCGATGCTATGTGACTGAGCTGCACTCGACCGGATTTGACGACGATGTAGTGATGCCTGAGGTCCATCTGTTGGGTCTTAACGTGGAAGATCGGATTTATGGCCAATTTCTGCGCCCCAACGTTGTTATTGCATATCGTCGTCAACTTGATGTTATTCTCCCCAAACTCCGATAGAATTCGTTGTATGTATCTACCTACAACGAATTCGCCTCCTTTGCTGAATCACTCAGAGCCATTTACTCGGCTTCGGTAGTGAATAACGCTACAGTGGGTTATTTTCTTTAATCCCAAGTGATAGGCCTATCACTCAAAACGAAGGCATATCCGGTGTATGAGCGTCTGTCGTCCAAAGGTGCTCCCCAATCCGCGTTGACATAACCCACCAATGGGTCACGTTTCCTCTTGTAGAATTAAGCTAGCTTAGCACCCTCTTGGCGGCTTTCCAGTGGGTGGCGTTAAAACAGTCATTGTATTGACTGAGTAGATTCGCGGTGTGCGATATATCCGGGCGAGTCGCCACAGAAAGGTACAGTAAACTGCCCACTAACTATCGCTAAGAAGGTTTTTCACCTTCTGATTGCAACCAAGGTTCCCCTTTGATCAATTTTAACCCAAATCCAGTGGAGTGGAATCCGAATTACAGTCTTGTATCCGGATCGTTGCAGAAGTTCGGAAATCTACGTCTTTTGGCTTATGTGTATACCGGCGCCAGTCCTCGAAAAATCCATTCCTAGACCGCGCTTGAGAAGTCTGAGGTCCTTGAGATCGAAACACTTCCTGAGTTGATTTCCGAAGCGGGTGATTTCATGGGCGTCTTCATACATGATGAATCACGCTGATCATAATCAGTTCATTTCTACGTTGTGTATACGCAGGGATCTCCTTTCGCTGACACGGCCCCCAGAACTCGCAGATCCTCGTCGAGACGCTTGTACCAGGTGCAGCCAGCTTGCTTTAACCCGTAAAGCGCTTTCTTCATGCGACACACTTTATCGACTTTCCTGTTGGTTCCTAAGGCCGCTTAGCATGTCCTTGGCCTTCTTAATTAAAGCCTAGCTTGGGTTCGCCTCGTGGGCTATGTGAGGCATGTAGGTGCAACAGCCGCTAAGTCACATTTGCACATATACGCCTCATATATTCTAGCACCTCGACTATCCACTTAGAAATCTCCATGTATACTTCTACTTGCAGACTACCATTAAGATATGCCGCCGTAAAGTCAAATTGTCAGATGTGCATCCCTCTCGAGGCAGCGAGTGCGACGGTCAAGCGTATCGAGCTCAAATGAGCCATAGGAGCATAAGTCTCGTGGAAGTCCTTTCCGTAGATCTGCGTGTACCAATACCTCACTCAATAGCGCAGAGTCCCCGACGGCTTGGACCACTAGATCTTCGGGCCGAGAGTTCCTGCAGTTCTAAAGGGTGAAGCCCCAAGACTCTTTTTCGTTGGAATCCACTCTTACCTCATCGCCATTTTCGGGGTTAACGTCGCCTATCGCTTTCTCCTGCGTCTTCTTCAAGCTTCGACCCCTCCGACACTCCGACGCATCCTTCGGCGACTGCTTTCAAGAGCCCTTTGATCTCCGTCGTCCGCGGGTGCCATGTCTTGTCCATCCTGGTTCTCGGGGATTTCGACGTCTTCTCTGAGTGGTTCTTCTTCAGCACGGTCTTCATCTCTGCGAGGATCTTGCTCATCATCGTGGGCCTCAGGTAACGGCTCTTGAGGTCGACCGGCATCCGCTTCGGCTGCTGAACTTTTACGACACGAGGTGTCATCTTCAACCAGCCATATGTAATTCTATGGGGCAAAATCTTCAAACTTATGATTCGTTGCGCTCGATAACGTAACCCGCCCCATCCCGATGAGCCGTCAATAAACGGAAAAAAGTACAATTTTCTTCCGAGGGAAGCAAGACGCGTCGGCCAGCACGAATCGGAGGGAACAATATCGTCCGGAGCTGTCGCTCTCTCCAAACATTTGGGAAAGGGGGCATGATCCACCTTCCCCTGAAGACAAACGCGGTATTTTAAAATCCTTGTTAGCATCAGCGTTAATCCTTTTCATGGATTCCATTTTGATTGTTTGATGAAGTGATCGCACGTTAAGGTGCTTTATGCGAACCTGCCAGTCTTGTAAGGAATTCTTCTCAAAGTCCGCGTTAACTACGTTGCACGATTTATATGCGTCGTCGTCTTTAGCGCTGGGCGCGCTCTTGAAGTAATATAGTCCGCCATCTCGTTCGGCAGCGAGCAGCACCTTGCCGTCACTCCTCACGACTTCGGCCCTCTTTCGGATGAATATTACGTCGTGCCTTCGATCGGTAACCGTACCGACAGAGACGAGATTTACACGCAGGTCCGGAATATACGTGGCGTCTTCGAAGTCGATTCTCGTACTGACGCCGTCTATTTTTGTGCAGGTATCCCATTCGGTTTAACTCCTCATGTCTGCTCGTAGAGTTGAACTTTGGAAACTGTAGAAGTGTGGAATATTTAATAAAGAAGAAGAGACAGCTGTAATAGTAAAATAGAACGACTGATTTATTAAAGCTAAAGGTGACAATCCGGCGCTTCACCACGCCACGCGCGAGATGCTCACTGTTCAACGTACAGCGGTAGAGAGAGTGAGAGCAGCGCGTCGCTCGCTGCTGCTCGAGTTACATACTCACGCACACACTAAGGAGGGGAGACTTATATGTGTGCGTTCGGACTCTTACATGCGCGTTTTCGATACAGTCGCGCGCTCACATATACTATACATTTCTCCATGCGTACAACATAGATGTATACTATTTTCAACACGCCTCCTTACATATATATTCCTTACACACACACACACACACATATATATATATATATATATATATATATATATATATATATATATATATATATATATGGGGCATTCTCTGTCAACGCGACACCCCCTCTGCCCAGAACAATTTTGATCCAAATGAGATCTACCTAGGCTCAAATGAAAGCTCTTGACTTCTACTTTCGAATGCCGTCTGGCGATTCCGAAAATTCAAAATGGCGGATCCAATATGGCGGCTGAAAGTCTCGGAATGATGGAAAAACAAGTTTTTCTTCACTCTAATAGCGAATATGATACGAAAATTGTTATTTCTTGCCACTAATATGAAGTTAGAGACATATTTTCTTACTACTACCGTTCAAACCGAGCGGTTAAAATTATATTTCAAGGTCATTTTGAAGGTCAAAAGTTATTTTCTGGAGTTTCGGACTAGTATTCCACGAAACTAGTAGAAAACTTGATTACGATCATAACTAGACTTGACCTTGGATCATTTTTCAAGGTCATGATTTCTGTCTCTGCATAATTAATGTTTTGTTGGACGTAACCTCCTATGAGACATTTGTTCCTTTGTGCATATCGTGGGACCGGCGATCTAAAAATTTCATGTATAAAATCCTTAGAGAAGATAAAGTTCCACAATAGAACTATCAAGTAGTTTTAGCATAACTCATTCTGAACCACGTGGAGGTACTACTTCTCTCAGAACATAAAAAAAATTAAAAAAAAGGAGGATAAAAAATAGAAAAACTTGAATATTATAAAAAAAATTCAGTATATTTTCCCATTGAAAATTAAAGTAGAACAGATACAGACTTAGCAGCATTCGAGTACCTTTTCATGATAACTTTCCCGTCACTTGATAATTGAAAAGAATGATGTTTAAGAATCTGTGGGACAGGTAATCCAACTTGAAACCTACGATTGAGTTTCCTTTTGAATTTATCATGTTCAGTCTGCGTAAAATAAAAAATCCTTATATTTTCAAAATTATTTTTAGCCCACTTCACAAGAGATGTGTGCGTCAGAATAGCATCTTTCGGTTTCGCCTTCAAGCTAGCTCTATAAGCTTCTCTTTTAAATATTGCACCAAGACCATCATAACAGCTTTTACCATGAGCAGTGGCGCAAAAATGCCACTCTGCCTCAATACCAAAATCCTTCTCATGATGAAGAAGATTTGCTATCTGAAAGCGGTTCTTGAAATGCTGTTTTGCTCCATCTGTCACGTAAATAATCTTTTTAAGCTTTTTTACTTTTCTCTTGATTTCTGGAATCAATAAATTCTGAATAGTATAGACAGAAGAAGTGTCATGCTTCAAACTATTCGACAAGAATACACAACTTTCATGCTTCAGCTCTGAATCTTCTTTATAATAGTAAATAGCTGGAAAAACAGTGCACTGGTCATTATTAAAATGGAAGGCTTGAGATGCATCTTGAACTGCAAAAGAGTAATTCTCAGAATAGTCGAACATTACCAGAACTTCTCCATTGCCTAGATTACTTTTTGTTTGAGCAATGAAATTACCTTGTTCTTTGGCAATATATGAGTGGGGTTTGAGTATCGCCAATTTGGCATATAATTCATCAACAAATTCTTCAACTGGTAGAGTTAAATTCTGCAAAGTTGATCTATCCGTTCCTGACCACGCACAGTACTCAATTTGTGAGATATTTGCCCCATCCAATATTTCAAGTAAACGAGACGTAAGATTTTCAGAACCAGGGCACTTCGAACATTCATCCAAGTGAGTCAGGTGTAGGATTCTTACACATAATTTGCTGTAAACAATCTTTATAATTACAAATGGGTTCTTGTTGATTTTTCGTGAGCTTCTGAATATCGATTGCATCCAACATCAATTTACAATTTTGATGAATGGTGCAAACGCAGACGCTATGCGTTCCTCTAGCACCAGCAAGAACACAATGTTTTGGTCGTAATTTCGCGAAAGTACTGAATCCTACTTGCACTGTTGGTTCTGCTATCTTGAATAATTCGTAAAGTTCTCGTAAATCGAAATATAAAAGACGTTTCTGCACCTGAGTCCGCTTTCCATCAATAATAAGAGAAACAGTATCTTCTCGACCCGGCATCATCCGACTGTGCAGATCGTTATTATAACATTCAACAATGACTTCTATTACTGCCTTTGACAAAGCTTTACCATGTTTAGCCGTTGTTGTAGCTAAAATACCTCCATCGGCTTTGAGTTTTTTCGACTTTCTTACTAAATGTCTTGATGTATTGAATTCACGGGAAATTCGACTAATATTCCAAGTTGATGTGGCGATTGTAAGTATAGTTAGTTTCAAAGGGTCATTAACTGCTAATCTAGAAAACTTTTCTTTTAATTCTGAAAACATGTCTTCCAATTCGATTTCTCTAGCTGATCGTGTAGCTTCTTGAACAGATTTATCAATACCAGTGTTTTCTGATGTCGTCTCTATATCCATGTTTTCATATTCGTTGTTGCCTTCGTTATCTCTTGTACCAATAGATGAAATGGGAGATCCACATAACTTTCTACACTTACTACAAATTTTTGAATTATCTGGAAAATCTGGAAATCTTCGTTTTAAGTTGTTCGACAACAAGCGTAAATCATTACCTATGTGACCCTTACCATTGAGAGGGTTGATACAACGATCGGACCGTGCTACAGTAGACATATTCAATCCATCTAAGTAAGTGATAATACTCGAATATAATAACGTAGGACTGTTAGAACAGGTGCTGTGAAAAATGTCTTCGAATTAATTTGAATCCTTTTGAAAATCGATGGGAACTATATGTACGAAACGTTTAGGAAAGATAATGCACGAAATATAGAACCACAGATACACCAAAGAGTTAGAGTAACAGCCGCACTAAACTTTTAGAGAAGCATCGGTACTTAAAGAGTTTCGAAAGAGGAATAAAAAAAGTTAGAGAGATTTTAGAAATGTTCTATTGTAAAGTTTAATTACAGGGTTATCAAAAAGTATGGGACCCCCGTATTTTCCCAGAAACGATATTTTTTTAAAAAGCTAAGGTCATACCGTAAGTAATTTTCAACGAGGATTTGTCTGGTCTGATGACCTTGAATCTGACCTCGTCGTTGACCTTCAAAGTCAATTCAAAAATTGCAAAATTCAAAAATTTTCCTATTT
Organism: Torymus aiolomorphi; assembly: GCA_036365515.1. Lineage (NCBI taxonomy): Eukaryota > Metazoa > Arthropoda > Insecta > Hymenoptera > Torymidae > Torymus > Torymus aiolomorphi. Next base: position 168,260,055 of record CM070874.1, on the reverse strand, counting down.
TTGATCGCATTGTATACGTGTATAGTCACACGGTCTTACACCAACTATAGCATTCACGGCGTCACGTCGGTTTTTTTCTCTCACAAGTAACCCTACGGAAGTGTCACTCACCGATTTACCTGAGACTTTGCATACGGCTTCTATATCGAAAAATATGAGACACGTATTTTTTTTTAGCTGCCCATAAAGAGTTTTAAGGTCGTAAATCACCAATCGTGAATTTTTATACGTGAAATGAGAATATATCATCAGTAAATCCATAACTTCGTAACCCTTTTCGTGTTCCAAAAAAAATTTTTTTTTTTAGCACACCTATGAGACATGTTTTTTCTGGCACATTACACCTTATATTATAAGGAAAAAACGTTGTCCAATCGAAAACTTTTGGGTGAAATCCATATTTTGCTGAGGAAAATGAGCGATTTTTCCCGAATCCACGTAATTCAATGATTTTTGATTATTTTTAGCGATTTTCAAATGCACGTAACTTGGCGCCGAATTGACCGATTTTAACGATTCTCATCTCAAATTAAAGCTCTTTTTTTACTGTAATCGTTTTTTGTAGAATGTTTGTTGGCCACTTTCATAGCTTGCTATTGGTTAATCAACAAGGACCGCACTTTTCGTCCATTTTTCCCATGTTAAATTCCCATAAGAAAAATGAAATGCAGCAAAAAAATGGATGCACCCATAATTTCTTCTTATAATATAAGGTGTAATGTGCCAATAAACGTGTCTCATAGGTGTGCTCGGAAAAGAAATTTTGGAACTCGAAAAGGGTCACAAAATTATGAATTTAGTAAATCCGATTTACTCATATACCATATAGCCAATAATAATAAACATCTTCAAGTTATTTTATCTATTCTACCAAATTGAATATGACACGTAAATTTTGGATAATATTAATGATTTTATACTGATATGCGCCCCATAAAATCTATTTTAGGTACATGGTTACCCTTGCAGTCATAGGAGCCAATATATTAGCACCTTTTTTTTTCTTTTTTTTTTTTTATGTAAAATCCTGAAATTTTTTGCATTGTTAGGTAGTATAAAAGACTTAAATTATAAATCGAATAGGACTTTTTATTAATCCATAATTGTTCATAATTGTTATAAACAAATACACACCAAAAAAAGTTGTTTCTTGAATTTAATTCATAACTAAAACAGTTGAAGAAAAGATCATTTTCAATGTATTATTATTGGTAAGAGAAGTAAAAGCAGATTCTATAAACTATTGTTCTCATCACCAGATGTTTGTGTTTATAGTAATGATAATGAAAAGATAATAATGGTAATAATTATTACGTGATGTACTACTTTATTTGATTAGTACTAGAAAGATATAACAAGTGAATATTTTTCTTATTCCAATGTTTTGCAGTTGAGCATTCGATTCAATAACGAATTATTACTACTATTGCAATTAATATTTTTTTTAGATTAAATAATTGCATTTTAAGATTAGTGAAATCTATTATTCCTGAATCGTATATTATAAATTTATAACGTAATATAGACGATTATTGCCCTACTCGTATTTGCACATATTTTTTAGTTTTCTTTAATTTCTTTACCAAACAAATAATTCACTTTCAATAAAAAGAAGTTCATTTAGTATTGCAAAATTTTTGTTGAATAATAAAATAAAAACAATACCACATTTGATTTTTCTTTTAATTCCTAAGCTTTTGAATGTGGGAGAGACCGGTGCTATAGTTAGACCACTTTCTACATTTTCTTTATTTTTTTTGTAACACGGGTACATTTTAATTTAAAAATTATGCTAATAATATTGAAAATTTAAATATGAAAATAATACAAAGTGCTAAAATTATTAAATAATTAATCATTATAACCTAAATTACGTTTAAAAATAGATAATCATAATCTTTTCAAGAATCACTGGAAATTTTCTGGAATATAAAATTTACTCCTGTATATGAGAAAATTTTCAAACTTCCGACTGAAAAATAAAACGAATATTCCTCGTTCCAATGTACATGACTAACATCGACAGTTTGACAGGTTTTGACCTCTGTTACTCCAATCACGAGATATTAGCATTGGGCCAACCTACCCGTATGCCAACTTGCCTCGATCTCCCCTATGCATTAATAAAAAATAGAGCAATTAATAGTTATTTAGATAAAATCGAAAGCAGTTACTTCAATTGAGTTTACATGATTTTTTCAATAAAAACTATAGTGGTGCAATTATGTGGAATATAGAAACAGTGATAATTTGACAATTTGTTAAAGAAGTTTATCAAAGTTATTCAACAAAATTTTGTAATAGACGAGAAAGGTGAATAAAAGCTTTTTATTATATTTATTACATATCTCATTTCGTTATTTATTTACTTTTATTGCTAAATAAATATATGAATGATTTAAGGGAACTAAAAATTGCATAGTTTTAATAAATATAATTTTTGCATAGTAAAATCATAAAACAAAGAAAATTTAGAATTATTAGCATTCAATTTTAAGTTTAAGGTGAAAGTCATTCTATTAAATACTTCGAGAAAAAATTATAATAACGTAAATTTTTATAAATAAGAAAAATATAGATTTTCTATATCGATATTGTATCGATATTGTACCAATATTGTATCAATATTTTCCGAATATTTAAAAATAACTATGTTTAATAATTAAAGTTTCATCAAATTTTATCTAAAGGTAAATATCTTAATTTAAAAAAAATATTCTTCACGAACAAATTTATTTACTTAAAAAGGATCATCATTAATAAGATCAAAACGTTGCGCAAATAAAATGAATTTACTGTTATAAATCATTAAGGGGGTGTCAAACTCCATTCTACGATTTGACCGACCCATAGGTCGGTAAGGTAGGAAGTACATACTATTGATGAAATATGACACAAGCGCCATCTCTGGAAAATCGTAATAGATTTTAACATAGATGCCGCTACATATTTCAAAAATATTAAAGATACGCGTTTTTTTATTACAAACAATTGTACGTATTTCGCGTATACGTATTTCTTTTTATAATTAATTATCCGTATTTTGCGTATACGCATTTTTATTGTTAATAATAGTGCGTATTTCACATATATACGCATATTTATTACAAATAATTTTGCGCATTTCGCCTATACGCATTTTATAATAAATAATTTGGTGTATTTCGCCTATACACATGTTTTATTATAAATAATTATGCGTATTTCGCTTATACGCACTTTTCAGTGTTAGTAATCGTGTGCATTTTGCCTACACGCATTTTATAATAAATCATTTTGTGTATTTCGACTATACACATGTTCTATTATAAACAAATGTGCGCATTTCGCCTATACACATTTCTTATAATAATGAGATGCAGATTCATCACTTTATTATATAGTCTCAGTTATTATTGACATTTCAAAATTCAGGACGTCGCCTCGCATGATTGCAAATGCTTTCTTAAAAATTGTAGTGCGCTTCGTACGTTTTTGTGTCCCGCTGAAGGGACAGATCGGATGCGAGGTCTAAGTGTTTAGATGGCCGATGATGGAGTCCGGGTTATGCGCTCCATAGGTTTTTGTACCCAGGTGTTGAGACAGCTCGATTACGAGGTCTAGCTGTTCCAGGTGGCCGGTGATAGAGTGTAAGTGATGCGTTCCGAAGATTTTTGTGTCCAGATGTCGGAACAGATCGTATGCGAGGTCTGAGCGTTCCAGGTGGACGATGATGGAGTTTACGTGATGCGCTCCGTAGGTTTTTGTGTCTAGAGACCAAGACAAATCGAATGCGAGGTCTAGGTGTTTCAGATGGCCGATGATGGAGTCCGGATAGTGCGCTTCGTAGGTTTTTGAGTTCAGGTGTCGGGACAGCTCGAATGCGAGGTTTAGCTGTTCCAGGCGGCTGATGATACGCTTCGTAGACTTTTGTGTCCAGGTGTTTTGACAGATCGGATGCGAGGTCTAGGTGTTCCAGACGGCCGATGATGGAGTTCGGGTAGTGCGCTCCGTAGGTTTTTGTGTCCAGGTGAAGGGACAGGTCGGATGCGAGGTCTAGGTGTTGCAGATGGCCGGTGATGTAATCCGGGTGATGCGCTCTGAAGGTTTTTGTGTCCAGGTGTCGGGACAGATCGGATGCGAGGTTTAGGCGTTCCAGGTAGCCGATGATGGAGTTTACGTGAAATGCTCCGTAGGTTTTTGTGTCCAGAGGCCAGGACAAATCGAATGCGAGGTCTAGGTGTTCCAGATGGTCGATGAGTCCGGGTAGTGCGCTCCGTAGGTTTTTGTGTCCAGGTGAAGGAACAGGTCGGATGCGAGGTCTAGGTGTTTAGATAGCCGATGATGGAGTCCAATTTAATATTATGATTTTCAAAATATTACCTGCATCTGAAATTTTGTGGCACAGTACTGCACTTTTTTGTACATATTCTGGATATAGTTTACAAAATTTCTACCAAGAGATAGTTTAGATTTGGTTTTTATTTTTTTGGTTGAGGGTTTAATTGTTTATTGAAATTTAAACAAATTTCAATCTATTTAGTTTTTTATGAACAAAAAATGTTCCTCAAATTTTAGGTCGATATTTGCAAAAATAAAAAAGCTATGCAATATTCAAAATTCAATTTTTTTGCAATTTTTGGTTAAAATCCAAGTTTATTCATTTTTTAACTGAAAATCTTGAAACTTTTTATATAGTACATTGATTGGCAAAAGGTTTGAATTTTTTCTGTAGAATGTGCCAGTATTTATTTTATGACCCTTTTTGAAAGTCTCTGATTGGCTGCTTCTTAGTATACCTTCATCAAAGGATATTGAGGCTGCGGCCAAATATTCTTTATTCGACAAATTTTTTTTGTATTCTTCTTCGAAAACCCTTCAAAATGCTTTTTTTGATCAATACTGGCCGAGCAAAGGGAAAAAAGTGACAATTTTTTGAAATATCAAGAAAAATCCATAATTTCAATTTTTGATAACATGATTAATGAAACTGAATATTATTCATACATCTTATGGCATGGACCGTACCACTGAATTTCGTTAGAGCATCAAATAGAACATTAGAAATATCTATTTTCAATAATATTAGGCTTACACAATAAGCAATACCTAATTATGAATTAATAATAAATTAAGCTATAGAGGTTAATTACTATAAAGCTGTCAAAATGAAATCAGGCAACAGACTGATAATTTCATTCATAATTAGGTATCGCTTATTGTATCTAGAATTATGCACGTTTGCGCTCGAATTCGCGACTTATTGCACTAAATTTGCAATAATTCGGGTTCTAATCAAAATTTTTCAATTCTGAAAAAACGAGCATATTCTAGATCAATTTACTACAGTTTTAGGCAGTTAGGATTCCGTTATAATTAATCATATTGATTTGGCAGCAATTTAAACAATTAAATTGTTAATAACAAAAAACTAACAGTCTGGCGACGTTCCACCTTCGAAATTCAGAATCAGCAGTCAAAAATACGTAAGAAAAGCTTTGGTGGAAGTGTGGACATCCATCGGCCACGGAAACCCCCCTGGCGCCTAGACTACATCTCGAGTCTGTCGCGGGAGCGCAGACATTCAAGTATACCTTCGTCGTCCCTTCTCCGTCGTGTCCGCCTAGGTGATGTCCTCGGGAAGTGGTAGTTGCGTTGGGTGCCCTCGAGGAGAGTAGAATGATATGAAGACCTGTGGTCTTCTGCAGGAGCTCTTCGCCTAGAGCAAAACAAAATATATTAATAATGTTTTAGGCAGTGGGGATGAGGAGAGCAGTATCAAACTGCCAGGAACAGAGGAGTAGACAGATGGAAAGTTGGAGGCTAGGTTCGGCTATACTACAGGATAAAGTCCAAATCCGAAGTGAAGTACTTACTCGAGTCTGTCACGGAAGCGCGAACTACATTCAACTACACCTTCGCCCTCCCTTCTACGTTGTGTTCGCCTAGGTGATGTCCTCGGGAAGTGGTAGTTGCGTTGGCTGTCCTCGAGAAGAGTAGAATTATATGAAGACTTGTTGTCTTCTACATGAGCTCTTCACCTAGGACAATACAAAATATATTAATAATGTATTAAGGAGTAGAGATGAGGATAGCAGTATCGAACTGCCAGGAACAGAGGAGTACACCGATGGAAAGTTGGAGACTAGGTTCGGCTGTACTACAAGATAAAGTCCAAATCCGAAGTGAAATACTTACTCGAGTCTGGCACAGGAGATCAAACTATATTTATATACACCTTCGCTCTCACTTCTACGATATGTTTGTCTAGCTGATGTCTTCAGGACGTGGTAGTTGTGTTGGCTGCCCTGGAGGAGAGTAGAACTATATGAAGACATGTTGTCTTCTGCAGGAGCTCTTCGCCTAGGGCAAAACAGAATATATTAATAAAGTGTTAAGCAGTATAAGAATGAGGATAGCAGTATCGACCTGCCAGAAACAGAGGGAGTAGATAGATGGAAAGTTAAGATATCTGTAGAAAATTCAAAGGGTCTTTGGAATGAAAAGTCGAAAAAGTGCATGTGCATTTCCAACTAAGACCTCATCAACCTCGCTTAAAGTTTACCAGAATTTTAACACACAATCTAATACATGTTGAGGCATTGTATATTAAATTTTAGATCTTTTCAATCAGTCAGTGTAGGCGAAATAACTTTTTTTCTTGAACATTTCTTAAAAAGAGCATACAAATTGCAATATCTCCACACTTGCTAATTATTTAGATTTGAAACTTGATAAACAATATCCCTCAGCATGTATTACATAGTGTGTGTAAAGTTTGAAATATTTGTAGAGAATGGAAAGGGATCTTTGAAATGAAAAGTCGAAAAAGCGCGTGTGCATTTCCAATGTAGACCTCCTCACCCTCGCTTAAAGTTTATGAGAATGTTTACACACAATCCAGTACATGCTGAGGCATTGTATATTAGGTTTCAGATCTACTCAATCAGCCAGTTTGGAGGAAATTACTTTTCTTTCTTAAAAATTTCCTGAAAAAGCACAAAAATTGCAATATCTCCAGACTTGCTAATTATGTAGATCTGAAACTTGATAAACCGTCCCTCAGCATGTATGCCATTATGTATGGAAAGTTTAAGATACTTGTAGGGAATGGAACGGGATCTTTGGAACGAATTGTCGAAAAGCCGCATGTGCATTTGCGACAAAAACCTCCTCACACTTTCTCATAGTTTACCAGAATGTTCTCACACAATGCAATGCATGCTGAGGTATTGCATATTGAGTTTCAGATATACTCCATCAGCCAGTTTGGAGGAAATGACTTTTCTTTCTTAAAAATTTCCTGAAAAAGCACAAAAATTGCAATATCTCCAGATTTGCTATTTATGTAGATCTGAAACTTGATAAACTGTCCCTCAGCATATATTGCACGGTGTGTGTAAAGTTTAAGATATGTTAAGAGAATGGAAAGGGATCTTTGGACTGAAAAGTCGAAAAAGCGCAAGTGCATTTCCAACTAAGACCTCCTGACCATTGCTCAAAGCTTACCAGAATGTTAACACGCAATCCAATACATGTTAAGGCATTGTATATTAAATTTTAGATCTTTTCAATCAGCCAGTGTACGAGAAATAACTTTTTTTCTTGAACATTTCTTAAAAAGAGCATACAAATTGCAATATCTCCACACTTGCTAATTATTTAGATCTGAAACTTGATAAACAATACCTCAGCATGTGTTACATAGTGTGTGTAAAGTTTGAAATATTTGTAGAGAATGGAAAGGGATCTTTGAAATGAAAAGTCGAAAAAGCGTGTGTGCATTTCCAATGTAGACCTCCTCACCCTCGCTTAAAGTGTGTGAGAATGTTTACACACAATCCAGTACATACTGAGGCATTGTATATTAGGTTTCAGATCTATTCAATCAGCCAGTTTGGAGGAAATTACTTTTCTTTCTTAAAAATTTCCTGAAACAGCACAAAAATTGCAATATCTCCAGACTTACTAATTATGTAGATCTGAAACTTGATAAACTGTCCCTCAGCATGTATTCCATTATGTATGGAAAGTTTAAGATACTTGTAGGGAATGGAAAGGGATCTTTGGAACGAAATGTCAAAAAGCCGCATGTGCATTTGCGACAAAAACCTCCTCACTCTTTCTCATAGTTTACCAGAATGTTCTCACACAATGCAATGCATGCTGAGGCACTGTATATTAAATTTAGATCTTTTCAATCAGCCAGTGTAGGAGAAATAACTTTTTACTTGAACATTTCTTAAAAAGAGCATACAAATTGCAATATCTCCTCACTTGCTAATTATTTAGATCTTAAACTTGATAAACAGTCCCTCAGCATGTATTACATAGTGTGTGTAAAGTTTGAAATATTTGTAGAGAATGGAAAGGGATCTTTGAAATGAAAAGTCGAAAAAACGCGTGTGCATTTCCAAGGTAGACCTCCTCATCCTCGCTTAAAGTTTATGAGAATGTTTACACACAATCCAGTACATGCTGAGGCATTGTATATTAGATTTCAGATCTACTCAATCAGCCAGTTTGGAGGAAATGACTTTTCTTGAAAATATTTTGAAAAATACACAAAAAATGCAGTATCTCCACACTTGCTGATTATTTAGATCTGTAATCTTTGGAATGAAAAGTCGAAAAAGCGCATCAAATCTACAGTTGGCCGTTGTTATTTATACGCCAGATTGCTAGATAGGTATACCTATATATACGTAAAACCTAACCTTCAATTTTCTTTAGCCGAAGAATTGACGCTTGATTAAAGAAAAAAATAGGCAAGGATTGACGCTTGACTAAAGAAATAATAGTCCCTTCCATGTCAGATTTTCAAAACAGTGATTTTTACACGTTTCTAAGTGGGTTATAGGTTATTTGTACGACAGATCTGTCGTACAAATAACAACGCCGTAAAATAAATAAATTCTTGAATGACTTACTTTTCTGTCTTACGGCGGGGCCAAGTCCAAGCGGCACGGTCCGTTGGGTGTGCACGCACACGGTGCGGTACGGACGCTACGGTCTGCGAGGTGGGCGGCTGATGCGGCGCTCCAGGCTGCGCCGTCTGCGAGCGGTCCAGGCGGCAGGCACACCGATGACACGTCGATAAGCATCAATGGATAGAGGAGGGCACAGGTGGCGAAGGTGGCGGCGGAGGTGGTGGCGGCAACACGGGACCGCCTCTCGGAGGGCCTAGGCCCAGGCATCGGCGATGGACAGCTCAGCTGTGCTGCAGCCAGCAGCGCATGCGCGTACACACACACGGGCAAGGCCGCGCCGCTGGCCGCTGCCGTCGCTGCCGTCGCCGACTCGCGAATCTCGCGATGCTACATATTACCCATATGGTACAATAATCTATTTTTTTTTATAATATTATGCATAATCATGAGTGCATTGCCCTCCGTAATGACATTATGAATCATTCTGCAAAGTTTCACGTCGATATTTTAAGGCATCTGAGAATGGCATTTGAACGAAATTTTCGTTCAAATGCCATTCTTAGACGCTTTTGAATATTGACTTGGCATTTTGCAGAATGATTAATAATGTAATTACGGAGGGCAATGCACTCATTATTTTTCATATATCGCTATATTTTTTTTTTTCTATTAAAAACAATATATTTTTTGCTCGGTCGGTAAAAATTGAGTTTGACACCCCCTTAACGTCTTATACATTTTTACATTTAATAACATCACGGCCGTCATAAGCTTCATTTTCAAAATTATTTCATTAATAAAGTTTGACGTATTATACATTTGTAAAATAACAAATATTTTTTTCAGAGTTGTAATAAATAATTTTACCCTGTCAAATAATTACAAATTTTCATATTTAATATTATTTAAAGTTTACAACTTTAATTTTTGCTCTTCATTATTTAATTAGCAATACTACATAAGTACTTAACGATTTTTTTACATTAATTTGTAATATGCATGCATTTAAAGAAATAGTTATTTTCGATACAAGTGCGAAAAAGTGATTTTATCCTCGTGGTGGACGTTTGCGCTCGAGCGAAACAAGGGTGAAAAGGCCACACGAAGATACAACCACTTTCTCACTCGTGTATCAAACATTATTTTTTGACACGACGTGTGACAAGCTTAATCTAGCGCATCTTTTTTTATTAGAGCGTGTGCGAAATCGAACTTTGCGTACGGAGTGTAAAAAAAATTATTTATTTCAGATACAAGTGTATATTTTGCACAATAATGATCAATCCTAAGAATGTTTTAACGCTATTAGGAAAAGCTTTCAATGATTCTCGATTTGACATTCAATCAATTATTACTAAAGAAGAAAAACAGTTTTCGTTAGAACTTGAAACTTTAATTAAAGATGCAATAAATGATAATTTATTTATAGAATCATATGATACGTTAAATTTTGATGAAGAAAGTGTCATTTCTGATGCTTGTGCTATAGAAGAAGAATTTGAAGATGATTATAATATAATAAATAATTTAGAAAGTAGCAAAAAAGTTTTGGTACCAATAGATCTAGATTATAAAACCAATGCTGTTAATTTTTGGCGTTCTGGAAGTAAAGGACGTCTTAAACTAACTACAGTTAAACATAGGTTTAGAAAAGTCAATAATGTTAAGACATTATATAGATGGGAGAAACAAATTTCTCAAGGGGGAACTAGACTTGACAAATTATTGAAAATTTCTGAATATGTGCTAGAACAATTTCAAAATGCGCGAGAAAAATCTCTACCAGTTCATGATTTAGATATAAAGAGATGGGCTATTAAATCTAGAGATGATGTTGGTCTATCAAATGAATTATTTACAGCATCTTCAAAGTGGATTTATAAATTTAAACAGCAGCATCGAATTGTATCAAGGAAAATTAATAAATTCGTCACTACATCTAGTTTGAAAAATAAAGTAGCATTATCTGAAGAGACTTCGCGATTCACGGATAAAGTTAAATTTGAAATTTCACAAATAGGAAGAGATAATGTATATAATACTGATCAGTCGGGTTTTAATCTGGAAATGCGTGCAGGGCGTACATTGTCTTTCAAGGGAATTTTGAAAATTGAATCATTGGCGCAATCTTTAAATTCGTTTACTCATAGTTACACGATTCAACCTTTTGTATCAGCAAGTGGAGTTTTAAAATCCCCTTTACTTACAGTAACACAAGAAAAAAACGGTTATTTCGGACCATTGGTAGAAAAAAATTTATACAAAGCAGAAAATATTATTGTGTTTGCTTCAATATCTGGAAAATTAACTTCAAACTTAATAATTAAATGGTATGAAGAAGCTTTTCTACCTAATGTTCGAGACACTTCTGTTTTTTGTTTAGATTCTTGGTCAGGACAAACTGAAAAAAAATTTCAAGATGTAATTGTTTGTAATAAGCAAGTGAAAATATTGACAATTCCGGCTGGTACAACAGGAATGATACAACCACTCGATGTATACACCTTTAGACCATGGAAAAATTTTTTGAGGTGTTTTTCAGATTTAATTATTTTAAATAGTTATGACATTAATTTACATTTGCGAAATAACATACTGAAACTTCAATCTCTCATTCATAATCAATTTTCTTCACCTAGATTCGTTAATATGTTTCAGTATGCTTGGAATAAAAGTGGATATGTAGAAAAATCGCCACATTTTGAAACTCCAGTAGATTACTGTTTTAAAAATTGCGATGAATCTTGTCAACTATGCAGTAGTATTGCTATTATTGGGTGCGCTTGGTGTACTAAAGCTCTATGTATCGATCATTTCTTTGACCCAAGCAATAGAAGTAATCCGCATTATTATAAATAATAAAAATACATATTAATTATAAATCAAGGAGCGCGGGAGCGCTCCGAAGGCAAGTAACAGTCAAACAATGCAGAAGAGGCCTAAGGAGTGACCCGTGCCTTATATTCTTTGATATGAGAGCGCGAAAACTTTGATCGCGTTGTATTTTATCTATGCAGAATAAATATCTAGCATAATACACTTGTTGAAATCTATGTTCATTATGCTAGAAAAATTTGAAGGTTTTATTCAAAAATATTGTCTCATTTAAGAGATATTGAGTATCAAAGAATCAGACTGGTCGATTCCGATCTTTAAATTTTTTCCTTTTCTTTCATCAGACCTGCATCCGCTTCCGATCACGTGATACGTATAACGTCACGTGACCCCATACGACCCAGCGTGTATATATATATATATATATGTACACCGTATCCATCGACCTAACCTTATTTACATATAATAACATGTCAGTATTTTTTATTATACACACAGATATATATATTACAAATGTTATCATATCGTGATCATATCGTGATATCGTGAGTTAGTATAAATTAGTTAATAATATGTAAAAATCTCAAATAGTCAACTGGTGATGAGAAGAATTTATCTATTCTTCGTGTATCAATCAATGGGAAAATAACTTTTATTAGATAAGTACTTACTGGCTAAATGTTAAATGGCTAAAATCATTTTGTAAAATTGATACTTTGTGTGATTTTTTATTTTTACAGATTTTTTATAGATATTATACCAGAATTATACCACAAGATTTTTTCGAGTCCTTTTGGAAATATAGGGATAAGGAGTTCTAATCGTGTAATGTGTCTGAAAATTTTGAATTAGCAAAAATGAACGACTGCCCTCATGACCCTGGTTGTTATTTTATTATTAATGGACAACAAAAAATTATTTTAATACATGAACAGACGCTTAGGAATAGAATAATTTATATTAAAGATTTATCTATTCTTCGTGTATCAGTCAATCAATGGGAAAAATAACTTTTATTAGATAAGTACTTACTGGCTGAATGTTAAATGGCTAAAATCATGTTGTAAAAATTGATACTTTGTGTGATTTTTATTTTTACAGATTTTTTACAGATATTATACCAGAAGATTTTTTTCGAGTCCTTTTGGAAATATTGAGATATATGTATAATATAGCCAATAATGTTAAGGAGTTCTAATCGTGTAATGTGTCTGAAAAATCTAATTTTGAATTAGCAAAAATGAACGACTGCCCTCATGACCCTGGTTGTTATTTTATTATTAATGGACGACAAAAAGTTATTTTAATACATGAACAGACGCGTAGGAATAGAATAATTTATATTAAAGAAGATAGTAAGAATATATATAGCACTACTCAAAAAGAAAAACAGAAGTGCAGGCAAATACTATTTACGATACAATATTTTCAAGATGTATTTTATAATATCCTCAACATGAAAATTTTATAAATCAAATGTTATTGATAACAAATTGTGATTGTGATTAAAAAATGACATCTACCAGTATTTGGTGTAATATAAAAAAATAAAATACCGGTAAAATGTGTTGCATGAAATGTTATATCAAATTAAAAAACTTCTCCTTAAAATCAGTTTCAAATATTTTGAAAATAGCTCAAGTGTGTATTAATAAGTAATTACGTCTTATGAGGTTTATAAACATCATAATAAACTTTTGCATACAAAAAATATTGCTCAGTGACACGCGAGGTTATATATATATAAATATACAATATAATTTTCAGTGTTTAAAATATGGTACTGGTATGACGTGCTACATGAAGTGTTTATAATTAAATTTTAAAACTTCTATTAAAAATCAGTTTCAAATATTTGAGAATAGAACAAGTGTGTATTAATAAATAAAATAATTATTTTAGAAGAATATTAAAAATTGGTCTTCATATTTGACAGGATTAAATTATTATTATTACAAAACGACATCTAATCAGTGTTTTGCGTAATAAATAAAATAAAATACCGGTATGATGTGTTGCATGAAGTGCATATATAACTAAATTTTATTGATGACAAATAACATATAGTGATTAAAAAATGGCACGTAATCAGTGTTTTGTATTATTAAATAAAATAAAATATCAGTATGATATGTCCAATGAAGTGCATATATAAATCAAATGTTATTGATAACAAATTGTGATTACAAAATGACATCTATCAGTATTTGGTGTAATATAAAAAAATAAAATACGGGTAAAATGTGTTGCATGAAATGTTATATCAAATTTAAAAACTTCTCCTTAAAATCAGTTTCAAATATTTTGAAAATAGCTTAAGCATGTATTAATAAGTAATTACATCTTATGAGGTTCATAAACATCATAATAAACTTTTGCATACAAGAAAATATTGCTCAGTGACACGCGAGGTTATATATAAATATACAATATAATTTTCAATGTTTTGTGTAATAATAAATAAAATATGGTACTGGTACGACGTGCTACATGAAGTGTTTATAATCAAATTTTAAAACTTCTATTAAAAATCAGTTTCAAATATTTGAGAATAGAACAAGTGTGTATTAATATAAATAAAATAATTACATGTTATGAGATTCATAAACTTCATAATAAGCTTTTGCATAGAAAAAAATATTGCTGAGTGATATATAATTTTCAGTGTTTTGTGTAATAAATAAAATAAAGTAACTGGTATGATGTCTTACATGAAGTGTTTATAATCAAATTTTTAAAACTTCTATTAAAAATCAGTTTCAAATATTTTTTAATATAACAAGTGTGTATTAATAATATTGGAATCAAAATTTCATTTAAATAACGATATTTGATGTAAAAATTTCTACAAATTAAACAAAAGAAAGTTATGAAATCAATTCCTATAAAGTCAAGTATTTATTATTCAATATATTTTTTATAAAGCTTTTATAATAAAACATTTTTATATTACTTTTTACAAAAGTATAAACCAAGGCAAGTAACAGTGTATTACCAGCCGCTTCTATGTAATTTTCTCTACGAAAAATTTTTAGAAAGACGAACTTAAAATGGTAAAAAATATTTAAAAAACTTTTTCTGTGAATACGTTTGTAATAAACTCATTAAATACAAATCTAACAAAAGAAAGTAATGAAATCAATACGCATAAAGTCAAGTACTTACCATTAATTCTTGGAATAAATAAAAATTTTTTTTTTTATTTAAAGAATTCATTTAATCGCCAACACTTATATCTATGTGAATATTACTATTTCAAATACGTTTTGTCGATAGCTATGTTTTTTTCAACTTGAAGACCTAAAATTTATCTTCCTTGGAACATTGTATATTGGAATCAAAATTTCATTTAAATAACGATGTTTGATGTAAAAATTTCTACAAATTAAACAAAAGAAAGTTATGAAATCAATTCCTATAAAGTCAAGTATTTATTATCATAAATCTATTTTCGGAGTAAATACATTTTTTTATTACAAACATTTATTCGCCAACGCTTATATATATTTTTATATGTTACTTCAACAAAGAATATAGAAGTTCAAAATTTCGAACTCAAAGACAAAAAAATTCATTTTCCTTCAAGATATTGCATGTTGGAATTGAATTCATTTAAACGACATTTTTTAAATAATACAAAAGAAAGTTGTGATATCAATTCCCAGATAATCAAGTATTTTTATTATCATTTAAACCACGACATTTTTTATAAATTATGCAAAAGAATGTTGTGATATCTATTCCCAGATAGTTAAGTATTTTTATTATAATTATAATTGAGTTGATTATATATTATAACGATACTTTCTTTTTCGAACAATATCTTTTACATTATATATGATTGAGATGTTAATGGTTCAACGGTCAATTTTTACGTTTATATCCATGTGGCCTAGTGGAATTGCTTACTCTATTTATTATATAATATTTATAATAATAAGCCAGCTATCCCAAAAGTTCTTAAGAAATAAGAAATTTTTTCAAAAAGTTTTCCACAGAAATTTGAATATCTTTTTATAAAACTTTGAGATACTGTAAAATATTTATTAAACTTATATGTAGATTTGTTTGACACATTTTAAAGGTTTTTCATTGTAAAAAATTAATGATAAACATACTTGCCGGATCCGTCCTTTGGCAGTTCAAGCTATTGAGCTACATAATTTGCTAAAGAAATATCGAATGATTATTAGTACATTAACGATTTAGAAATAAATATCCTTTTGGCACGTTAAGAATACAATTGCATAATAAAAGTAGAGTACTTCAAAAAATATTATTTGATAAAATTATAAAAGTAATTGATAATAATCTTATTATTGTAATGTTCTAATAATATAAAGTTCATATAACAATTATTATGTATACTGCATGCATTTGCGTATGACATTTAGTCATGAACTATACAAAAAATTAATGTTATCATTATGAAATCCATTCATGGCCAGCACTGACTCAAGTAGATGTGTTACTATTTATAATAATATTAATACTCGTCGTATAGTTGAATTCAATTAAACTATTGAATTTCAATAAACTATGTCAATAAACTAATTGAAATTGAAATAAAATTAATCGACAATCAATTTAAGGCGATGTTAGTGCCATCCGTTACTGATGATTGCAGGGATACATTATTTTCATTCAATTTTGAGTTTGGAGACAATATCACTCTGGTGTGTTATAGTTAGTTATCAAATCTATAACATGTCAGAGAGATTTTTTGTCAAAATTAAAAATTGAATGAGAAAAACGGGACTTCAGTCGGCGGTAACTAAGGGGCCTTACATCGCCTTACCGAAAAGCGAAAACTAAGCAATGTTGCCAAAACAGTTCTAGAAATTTTCTTTTTTTTAATAGTCAACTGTTTCGCTAAAAACTGCCAAAGGACGGATCCGGCAAGTATGTTTATCATTAATTTTTTACAATGAAAAACCTTTAAAATGTGTCAAACAAATCTACATATAAGTTTAATAAATATTTTACAGTATCTCAAAGTTTTATAAAAAGATATTCAAATTTCTGTGGAAAACTTTTTGAAAAAATTTCTTATTTCTTAAGAACTTTTGGGATAGCTGGCTTATTATTATAAATATTATATAATAAATAGAGTAAGCAATTCCACTAGGCCACATGGATATAAACGTAAAAATTGACCGTTGAACCATTAACATCTCAATCATATATAATGTAAAAGATATTGTTCGAAAAAGAAAGTATCGTTATAATATATAATCAACTCAATTATAATTATAATAAAAATACTTAACTATCTGGGAATAGATATCACAACATTCTTTTGCATAATTTATAAAAAATGTCGTGGTTTAAATGATAATAAAAATACTTGATTATCTGGGAATTGATATCACAACTTTCTTTTGTATTATTTAAAAAATGTCGTTTAAATGAATTCAATTCCAACATGCAATATCTTGAAGGAAAATGAATTTTTTGTCTTTGAGTTCGAAATTTTGAACTTCTATATTCTTTGTTGAAGTAACATATAAAAATATATATAAGCGTTGGCGAATAAATGTTTGTAATAAAAAATGTATTTACTCCGAAAATAGATTTATGATAATAAATACTTGACTTTATAGGAATTGATTTCATAACTTTCTTTTGTTTAATTTGTAGAAATTTTTACATCAAACATCGTTATTTAAATGAAATTTTGATTCCAATATACAATGTTCCAAGGAAGATAAATTTTAGGTCTTCAAGTTGAAAAAAACATAGCTATCGACAAAACGTATTTGAAATAGTAATATTCACATAGATATAAGTGTTGGCGATTAAATGAATTCTTTAAATAAAAAAAAAAATTTTTATTTATTCCAAGAATTAATGGTAAGTACTTGACTTTATGCGTATTGATTTCATTACTTTCTTTTGTTAGATTTGTATTTAATGAGTTTATTACAAACGTATTCACAGAAAAAGTTTTTTAAATATTTTTACCATTTTAAGTTCGTCTTTCTAAAAATTTTTCGTAGAGAAAATTACATAGAAGCGGCTGGTAATACACTGTTACTTGCCTTGGTTTATACTTTTGTAAAAAGTAATATAAAAATGTTTTATTATAAAAGCTTTATAAAAAAATATATTGAATAATAAATACTTGACTTTATAGGAATTGATTTCATAACTTTCTTTTGTTTAATTTGTAGAAATTTTTACATCAAATATCGTTATTTAAATGAAATTTTGATTCCAATATTATTAATACACACTTGTTATATTAAAAAAATATTTGAAACTGATTTTTAATAGAAGTTTTAAAAATTTGATTATAAACACTTCATGTAAGACATCATACCAGTTACTTTATTTTATTTATTACACAAAACACTGAAAATTATATATCACTCAGCAATATTTTTTTCTATGCAAAAGCTTATTATGAAGTTTATGAATCTCATAACATGTAATTATTTTATTTATATTAATACACACTTGTTCTATAAATTATACTATAAATTAGATAACTCATAGTTTTTATATTTTTATAATCATAACTTTTTTCTTTCTCTGATATTCATTTCAGGAAAAATACTAATAAGTTTTTAGTTACCATAGATACATTAATATTACTGTAGAGAAAATAAAAAGTTATTATTTTTTGTATTTAATGTAAAGAAAATAAAAAAATTATTATTATTTTATTTATCAAAATGCGCCTAAAACTATTTTTTTTTATTTCTTGTTTTCACTTTACGGTACCACCATCTCTCTTTTTTACTATCTAACATGTGCACTACTATTTTTGACCTAGGAATTGTAAAAAATGGGAAATTTTATATACATATAGAATTTTTTTTTGTATTAGGTCGAAGTAACCTTATAAGATCATGTAATGGTCAATAAAATCCTTTTTATTGGAAATCTAGTGAAAATCGACCTCTAGAAAAGATGCATCATTTAAAGAAGGCGAAAATCGTCTTCAACGTTAAGTTGAAAGTCATTTTTACTTTTCATTCTTCAAATCATAAAACCTTTGCAGAGGTCGAGTTCCAGTAGACTACAATAGAAAGAATGATAGTGACCATTCAATGATCTTATAAGGTCATTATGATAAAAAAGGGGATCCTATTTAAAATGTCAGATTTTGATCTTCAAATATCCTTGAAAATTGTTTTTCGGTCAAATTGCAGATCATTTTCAGATTGTCCTTCTTGAACCGTTCAACTTTGGTGAAAGGCAGATTTCGCCTTTGAACCATGCCTTTGAAGCAATTTGCGTGAATAGATTTAATAGGCCTGCCTTGTATATAAAAATTCACAATTGGCTATCCACAACCTTAAAACTCTTTATGGGCACCTAAAAACATAGAGGTGTCTCATATTTTTCGGTATAAAAATCGTGTGCAAAGGCTCAGGAAAATCGGTGAGTGACACTTCCGTAGGGTTACTTGTCAGTGCGTATACTGCACGATTTTTGTGCAGGAGGAGCACCAAATCAAAAAAGCAGTAGCAGCACAAATGTGTTGTACCATTGCCACACTTTTTAGTGCTTCTTCTGCCCTAAACTTTTGTACTCCTGAAGAACGATGAAATAGATTAAATGCGGAACAATTTTAGTGCAACATTTGCTCTAAAATGGGAGAGTAAAGGACTTAATGTTTAGTTACGAAACAATTCTTGCATTTGGTACTGATACTCTACGCTAACGTGTTTCTTCTCCACCAAACTTTTTTCAGTGATTCTGAAATGTTTCAAAGTGTGGATATAACCACAGTTTTTCTGTTACTGTTCCGAATTAGAACCGATTGATAGCATGAATTGAAGAAGTATAACTGCGAAAGAATCGGTTTATTAAAATTAGAACTCACCATGAAAATGACCTTGAAAAATGATCCAAGGTCAAGTCTAGTTATGATCTTAATCAAGTTTTCTACTAGTTTCGTGGAATACTAGTCCGAAAATCCAGAAAATAACTTTTGACCTTCAAAATGACCTTGAAATATAATTCCAACCGCTCGCTTTGAACGGTAGTAGTAAGAAAATATGTCGCAAACTTCATATTAGTGGCAAGAAATAACAATTTTCGTATCAGATTCGCTATTAGAGTGAAGAAAAACTTGTTTTTCCATCATTCCGAGACTTTCAGCCACCATATTGGATCCGCCATTTTGAATTTGCGGAATCGCCAGACGGCGTTCGAAAGTAGAAGTCAAGAGCTTTCATTTGAGCCCAGGTAGACCCCATTTGGATCAAAATTGTTCTGGGCAGAGGGGGTGTCGCGTTGACAGAGAATGCCCCATATACATTTCTTTTACCAGATTTATGGAGCCCTTTTATACACATGAGCATATTTATGGAGCCCGTTTTCTTTTATGGAGCCCGGGTCCCATAAAATATTCTTATACGGCGTTTATGGAGCCCGATCTAGAGTTTCTATACCCAGAGAGGGATTATTTCTTTAGTCACTTGTATACGGGAACTCTGGGCGTAGGTACTAATATACAGGGATGGGCTCCATAAAGGGGTTAAGTGATAATTATATATATATATATATATATATATATATATATATATATATATATATATATATATATATATATATTGTACACTTTTTAATTTATTACATTATGTTCAATAGTCTTATGAACTTTTCAAACTTATCTTTACACAACGCTTTTGTAAAGGTATCCGCAAAATTATCATTTGAGTTGATTTTAATTATTTCAATTTATTTTTCTTTCACACTTTCATGAACATAGTGATAATTTCTATATGCTTCGAGTTCTTAGTAAAGTTTCCATAATTTTCTATATTTATCGCTCCTGTATTATCTTCAAATACCATTATAGGATCACTCAATTTTACATTAAAGTTTTTCATTAACTCTAGTATAAATTTTACTTCACTAACTGGCTCAGATATAGCTACATATTCTGCATAAGTTGAGGCCTTTGTTACAGTTTTCAGGCACGACCGCTGCTCGGGAGAGCCTTATAGTTTCGTCAGGGCGAAAATTGTAACACTTCACATTCTGAAAATTTACAACATAAAAACTATTTTCCACCCAAAATGAGTTCATTTTAAGCGTTTTCCGAGATATATGTATGTCTGTACGTATATATGTAAGCAAGTTTCCAGATTCTCTCAACGAATTTTTCATAGATCCAAACGAGCGTTGGCGCAGATACTCGTCTAATTATAAGTAACTGACAGTTCTCAACCGGGCCTAATCGATCGACAAATAAAAAAATGCCAGAGGAAACAAAAATTTGAAAAAATCCATTTTTGGACATACGGTGAACACAATTAACTTTAAGTAAAAAAAAAAACAATTACATCTACTATAACTAATTAAAACACGACTTTTTTACATTGAACATTTTTCTCTACGAACAATACTTGACGATATAATAGCGAAAAAACCGCTAAAAACATAAAAAATCGTGGTTTTTTGCTATTATTTTCAGAATTTGACTTTACACAAAAATGTTCAAGGTAGAAGTTATAGATAATATTAAAATAAAACTTTTTTCTATTCAACATTTTTTTGTATATTGAATTCCTGACGAGTTAAATCCAAAAAAACGATTTTTAACGCCTGAATGTACCTAAAATGGTCGATTATCGTTTATAACTTAGCAGGATTTGATTTTATACAAAAATGTTAATTACAAAAGTTGTAGATAATATTTAAACAAAACTTTTTCTCATTTAACATTTTCATCAAAAATCAATACCTGACGAGTTAGACCTATAAAAATCATTTTAAACGCCTAAAGATACATAAAATGGATAATTTTCGGCTATAACGTCACAGGATTTAACTTTACAAAAATATGTTAAATATAAAAGTTGTAGATTATAATAAAATAAAACTTTTTCCCCTTTAACATTTTCCCGTAAAATCAATATCTGGCGAGTTGGACCTATAAAAACGATTTTAAAGGCCTAAATATACATAAAATGGATGAATGTCGGCTATAACGTCACAGGATTTAACTTTACACAAATATGTTAAATGTAAAAATTGTATCATTAAAAATATTACTTATGTCGACTGTAACTTACTATCAACTGATGAGAATTTTTCCATCGGTCTTACAGTCTTATAAATTAAATTAAAATAATTAATATTTATGGCAGTCAGATTACCCTTGTTTATCACCTCCGCAGAATCTGAAATAAAAATTGAATTAAAACCTGGAAAAAAAAACTTTATTAGCAAAGGACTATCTGACTGCCCCCTACCACCAAATTGCCCAATTGCCCAACGTTTCGAGCCCGCTCCGGCTCCTGCTCAGGGACTTATTCTTCGATGGAAAAATTCTCATCAGTTGTAAAAATTGTAGATTATAATAAAACAAAAATTTTTCCCATTTAAAATTTTCATGTAAAATCAATTCCTGATATCTAAACCTATAAACACGATTTTTAATTTATCAATGCACCGTACATAGTCAATTTTCGCTTATTATTTAACAGAATTCGATTTGATACAGAAATGTTAAATACAATAGCTATCAATAAGATCGAAAAAATCGATATCCAAAGATAATATAATTATAAAAATATAATAATGAGATACAAAAGTACATTTGATTACAATAAACACATTGGTAAAAAATAATTAAAGAAACGAAATATTTATTCCTCCTTTTTCTACAAAAAAAAAAAAAAACAGATATTATGCAAACGTAAACATTGTTGACATATTATGCTCTTTATAATAGTGTTAAAAATTATGGGATAATATCTTGTGGTTCTTTATATATGAGTAGTCCAAGACCATTAAATAATTTACAAAATAAAATTTTTAAAATTAAATTTAAAAATACTTTTGTGTTCGAGAGATGCCCTTTAAATATTCAATAATTATTTTGTTTTGAGTCCGTTTTCTATCATTATGAGAAATTAAAAATCAGAGACAAACAATTAATACACAAGAAATAGAACTGTACAGATACCAATAAAAAAAACTCAAACAATAACTAACGAAAACTGTTATATAGAAGCTGTCAGAACTTATAATTCCTTGTCAAATGATCTAGAGAACTTAGAATGTAGTAGAATTAAAATTAGAAAAATGTATAAAAATTGGGTTGGTAAAAATATATAATTATGTTATCTTACTGTTTCGATAAAAAATTTAAGAAATTTGATACAAGATTGCACAACTTAACCTGTTACCTATGTTCACAGGACCTAAGTGATTGAACTAAAAGAATCAAAATTGTCTAATATTATATAAGTACATGTTAAAGTAATATCATATTTACAAAAAAAACTTTCGTGTAATGTATATGTTATAAATTTTGTAGTATGGTAAATTTGAATGTATAAAGAATGCAATATTTTAGCTGACTCTATCAGTCTTACAGTGTGCTAGAAAATTATTAAATAGGTAAGTCTCATTGAGTATAAGTCTGCGAAATACATAATGATGTATTTTAATACAACAGATACCCTGAAGCGAGTTCTTACATCCTGACTAAACCAAGGACTCGGTGTCCGCCTCCGATTTTCATGAAACTTCACATATGAGTAGAGTGTCAAAAAATATTCGACACGTATTTTTTTTTATCTGCGGAAAAACATATCTAAGAGGTGAAAACCGCCCTTAAAGTTCACCACCAAAAACCGTTTTTTTTAATATTTCAAGATGGAATCGGAATTTTTTAATGAAACCAACACCTATTTGTTTCTTATGAAAAGTCGAGTTTTTCGGCACAGTGTTAAAGCTGGGGGTTGCATCCCCTATTTTTTATGAGGATAAATATGATATTTTCCCTTGTATTTTTGATATAAAAATGTTTTAATGAGCTAAATTTGATTCAAAACTGCCATGTTATAAAGAAAATTGAAAATTGTAGTTGACCTGTTTCGAGATTTAAAAATAAAAACAAGTTGACGGGGTGAATTACCCCTAATTTAATTAATCACCTTTTTGTTAGTGTCTGCCTCCGATTTTCATGAAACTTTACAACTGGTTAGAGTATCGAAAAATATTTGACTTGTATTTTTTGTTCTCTGTGGAGAAAGACATCTGGGATGAAAACCACCCTTAAAGTTCACCCCAAAAACAGTTTTTTTTAATATCTCGAGATGGAATCGGAATTTTTTAATGAAACCAACACCTATTTGTTTTTTATAAAAAGACGAGTATTTGGATACAGTTTTAATGATAAGGGGTTGCACCCCCTATTTTTATGGGGGTAAATATAATTTTTTTCACCCTGTTTTTAAAATAACAAAGTTTTGACGAGCCATATTTGATTAAAAAATTCCATGTTCTAAAGAAAATTAAAAATTATAGTTGACCTGTTTCGAGGTTTAAAAAAAACACATAGAAGGGATGAGCTACCCCTACTTTAGTTATTTATCTTTTAGTGATTAAAAAAAAATTGATCACAACATTCTTTTTGATTTTTAATTTTGAGATGCTTATTTCAAATCATATTTTACGTGAAATACTAAAATTGACTACTAAAATTTAATACGTTAAATGAAAATTTGCAAGAAAATTTTTATCGACTATTTTTGTTTTGTTTATGAAATTAATGATGAAATTATTTATAAACAAAGAATTTTTTTGGGTAAAATTCTATTAAAAATTCGTCTTTTTTTACATTATATTAGGATAATATTTCATTTCCCGTATTGATACTTGTATTGTTGATGTCATAAAAATTTAAGTTTTTTTTATCAATGAAGATTTCATTCTTACCGAAATATGCAATATAATTATAATTCTATTAAGTTTACATTACAATTTTTAATGTCATCACGCTTCTATGAATATTTTTTTCGCGACGACATTTATAAAAATATTGGTAAGTTAAAAATAAACTTTGAATACAAGATAATTCTCGAGTAAACAAGAGATATTTTTATTCCACTGTGGTCAGTTTGTAGTGTTTCTTTGTATTGATTACACGCTAGTTACTAAACTGATTACATATTGTTGGTGTTTATACAATTGTTTAAATTGATATATAATTATACATTTTATTATATTCTCTTAAAAAAAAATGTTAAATTACCCATTAAGGATACAGAAAATATATTATTAAAAAGGGCTTGTAAGTATTGTTATTTTATTTTTAGTCATATGGGCCAAACGTTTAAACAAATAAGAACTTTCGTGAAAAAAATAAAATACTTTAAATATTAAAATGATATCTAAAGTCAAATAGTAAGTTTGATTAAAAGAAGTGATATAAAGTAAATAGGATTGTTAGAAAAACGTAAAATAAAATAATGATTCTAATAATGTTCAATTTATTAATATAACCATGATAAGAAGAATATTTGTAAAAAAACATCGACTTGTTTTCATTTTTTTCTAGAGTTAATAGAGTTTATAATATTTATTATATACATAAATATCATATCATGATATATTAATAAATTTTTCGTTTGCCTTTTATTGAGTGTATGTTAAATAATTACAATTATCTAAAAAAGTCGTCAGATTTTTCAACCCAAATATCTCACAGATACTATAACAAAAATGATCCACAAAATTTCTGAAAATTATCTCCCCACAAATCGAAGGCCTGAAGTCGAGATTATATCAAATAAATGTTTACAAATTAATTTTTTAATTAAAACACGTGGTGGCCGGTAAAGTTTCTTATTCTTATTCGACTTGCCCTCAATAACTATTTTAAATAAAACTAGTATAATATTTTATTGTAATGAGTATCTTGCTCATTTAATACAATTAATAAATAAAATTAATGAAATCGTATGAGCGTGTGTATGTAAGCGTGTGAGTGCGCGCGCGCGCTTGAGTGTAAATACATATATTCAATTTCATTATTTTATGTATTTATTATATTAAACTGGCACGATTCTCTCTACCATATAATAAACAAATAAAATAAATTAAATTATTTATGTGTGTTACATAATATTATAGTAATTATAATATTTTTATTTCAGTGAAACATAACTTTATTTTAAAAAGGAGACTAGATCAAACGCGCGCTGCGCGCGCGGAGATGAAGTGTGCTTTCACTACAATATTCAAAAATGGGAAAATAACCTTATAAGAAAAATATAAACAAACAACATTACGTTGCCATGCACAATAAAACCTGAAATAACAGAGCCATCAATTTTAATAAAGGGGATAAAATTATGAAATATCTGAAATAAAAGTAAGTTCAATTGACGTTCATGAAAATAAAATAAAGTTATTTTAAGTAAAATAATAATTATAGAATAAATAATCTACGGCTGTTGCTTGAACGTCATTGCCTCAAATAAAATTAAAAAATGGCTATTAATCCACGGGTTGTAATACCTTTATTATCTCTAATCTTTAATCCCAACAATATTAAAATTGAAGAATCACAAGTTAACGAACAAGAGATAACTTTATATCAAGTAATAGAAAATATAATAAAGGAAAGTGTAAATTACAATTTACATACAGAAGAAGAATATACTTTACTTTTTGAGGATGACTACAGTGATACACTTCCACAACTTCTTGCTTGTTTACCGAATGAAGAAGATGTAGACTTTAAATATATGAAACAGGCAGTGCAGTATTGGCAAAGTGGAAAAAGAAAGCTATTATTCCTGACAAGTGTACAATCGAAGTATAGAAAAGTTACTTCCGATCGTCAATTGCGACGGTGGAAATTACGAATTGAAACTGGGGGTACCAGAAAAACTGTTCTATATGGAATAACAACGTATGCACTTCAAAAAGTTAAAGAAGCGATAGAATCAAAAATGACTCTGCATTATATTGATATAAAAAGATGGGCTCTCGTAAAGAAAGCAGAACTAAATATTCCGTGGTTTAAAGCTTCACATAGATGGATACGAATATTAAAAAAAAACATCACATTGTTTCACGTAAAATAAAAAAATTTATTACTTTGTCATCTACACAGAAGGCAATAGAAGTAGAACAACATAAAGAAAATTTTGTTAACGATGTCAAAAATCTCATTAAAGTACATGGTGCTCAAAACGTTTACAATCGTGATCAAAGTGGGTTCAATTTAGAGATACATAATTGTGGTCGCTCTCTTTGTTATGAGGCGATTAAAAATGTAGAAAACATCGTTCAGTGGGCATCTTCTACAACACATAGTTACACTATTCAACGAACAATATCAGTAGAGGGACAGCCTATGTTCCCGTTATTTATAATTTTGAAAGAGGCTCATGGGCAATTTGGAGCTAAAGTAATGAAAACTTTATTCAAACCAGAAAATATATACGTAGAAGCATCAGCGTCCGGTAAATTATCCAAGGAACTATTTCAAATTTGGATTCAAAATGTATTTTTGATTCACAGTGGGACTTCACCTATACTGCTATTAGATTCATGGAGTGGATAATGTGAAAACGCTGTAAAAGAAGCTTTACCGAAAGAGTCAAATCTTATATTGAAAACGATACGAAAATGCACAACTGGTCAGATACAGCCTCTTGATGTATATGATTTTCGGTTATGGAAAAACTTTATAAGAAAATTATCAGACATAATACTTCTTATGAATTATGATGCTAAATTACACGAGAGAAATAATATAATTAAACTACAATCTCTAACCCATAATCAATTTTCTTCACCAAGATTTCAAAACGTTTTTAAATATGCCTGGTATAAAAGTAGATACCTAACGAAAAAACCTCCAAGACATCAAAATCCAGTAGATTTCGGTTTCCATAGTCAAGAGGAACCAATTTGCAACATATGTGGAGGAATTGCCGTCATACGATGTGCATGGTGTAAAAAGCTATTATGTTTTAAACATTTTTTCACTGATTATCATTATTGTCAAATGTATATTGAATAAAATTTGCAACCAATTTCTGTAATATTTATATATGATACATTGTCAAATCATCACATTGTACAAATTAATAAAATGAAAAAAAGTTTTCGCTCATAATTTAGTAATAATAATGTTAATAGGGGACCCGCACTAAAATTAAAATATTTTTTATTTTTTTTTAACTTTTAATAGTAAATATGAGTCAAAATAAGCATTACAAAATTAAATCTCCACAGGAATGTTGTGATTAATTTTTTTTTTATTACTAAAAGATAAGTAACTAAATAGGGGTAGCTCACCCCTTCTATGTGTTTTTTTAGACCTCGAAACAAACAGGTCAACTATAATTTCTAATTTTCTTTACAACATGGCATTTTTTTTACCAAATATGGCTCGTCAAAACTTTGTTATTTCAAAAATAGTGTGAAAAACATTATATTTACCCCCATAAAAATAGGGGGTGCTACCCTTTATCATTAAAACTGTGTCCAAATACTCGTCTTTTTATAAAAAACAAATAGGTATTGATTTCATTAAAAAATTCCGTTTCCATCTCGAGACATTAAAAAAAACTGTTTTTGGGGGTGAACTTTAAGGGTAGTTTTCACCCCCAGATGTCTTTCTCGACAGAGAGAAAAAAGATACGTGTCAAATATTTTTCGATACTCTAACCAGTTGCAAAGTTTCATAAAAATCGGAGGCAGACACTAATAGAAAGGTGATTAATTAAATTAGGGGTAATTCACCCCGTCAACGTGTTTTTAATTTTAAATCTCGAAACAGGTCAACTATAATTTTCAATTTCCTTTATAGCATGGCAATTTTCAATCAAATTTAACTCATTAAAACATTTTTATATAAAAAATACAAGGGAAAATACCATATTTACCCTCATAAAAAATAGGGGATGCAACACCCAGCTTTAAATCTGGGCCGAAAAACTCAACTTTTCGTGAGAAACAAATAGGTATTGGTTTCATTAAAAAATTCCGATTCCATCTTGAGATATTAAAAAAAAAAACGGTTTTTGGGAGTGCACTTTAAGGGCGGTTTTCACCCCTTAGATATGTTTTTCCGCAGATAAAAAAAAAATACGTGTCGAATATTTTTTGACACTCTAGTACTCAATAGAGCCATTCGCCTTGAAAGCAGTAGCAGAAAGCGCGCGCGATCCATATATATATATATATATATGTACTAGGGAAGCTACGCCCCCTACTCGCTCCGCTTGTCAACCCCCCATCTTTGAAAAATAAGACTTTGAAGACCTTGAACCTATTTATTTTCAAGGTAGTGATTTTTTTGAATATATAAGAGTACATTTACGCTATCAATTTTGATTTAAAAATCTTTTGTTGTATTTTATTTTTATTATTTTATGTATAAACTGAAACTTAAATAAATTTCGTATAGGGATTTCATTTAGGTATTGATTTAGATCTCTTATAATATCGTTTAAACAATTCCTCATTTATTTTATACTATTATTGCGTATATTTTATATTGTGAAATTTGTTTTTTGAAAATATAAGAGCATTATCACTTTAAAAATTTTGATTTAAAAATCTTTTCTGTGATTTTATTTGTATTTTTATATGGATCAAATCGAAACTTAATTAAATTTTATATACAATTTTGATTTAGCTAATTATTAAAATCTCTTATCATTCAAATAATTTCTCCTTTATTTTATACTTTTATTGCGTATATTTTATATTGAGAAATTTGGTTTTTGAATATATATGAACATATTTTTTAATAAATATATGCAATAAATATATATACATATTTACTTATATAACTAATTGTTTTTTTTTTAATTATCAAGAATTTCTTCCCAAACAATATTTTCAATTTCTAATGAATTTTCTAAATTATTTTGTATATATATGTTATCTGGATTTCTACATCGTGGTAAAGCAACACATACTTGACCGTCTAAGAATAATTTCTACATCGTGACAAAGCAACACATAATTGCCTTTTGATGTATAAGCCTACATAATCAAAACTTTGTCCCTGAGATTTATTAATGGTCATGCAAAATGCTAATGTTAATGGAAACTTCTTTTATAAAGAATAAACGGTAATGAAGAAGATTCTCCTGTATTTAATGTAATTCTTGGAATAAAAAATCTATTACCTACTTTTTCTCCTGTTAATATTTCTGCTTCAATATTATATCTAAATAATTTGGTTATTTTAAGTCTAGTACCGTTACACAAACCTTCGTGTATACTCAAATTTCTAATTAACATAACAATAGCATTAACTTTTAAATCCAATTTATGAGGTGGCAAACCTTCATAAATATTGTTTAATGTTTCTATTGGAAAAAGTAGATGAATGTTGTCATCACTTTGGTCAACACTTTTATGAGTCGCATAATCTGTACTATAATAAGTCTTCTTATCACCATTTAATAACATTAAAATTTTTTTATTAAAATATTTAATGTCTTCATTGTGAGGTGCTAAAATAACATGATCATAATCATTTATTTTATTAATATTTTTATAAATTTGTAAGCAAACATCGTTAGTTCTTAAATTATTAGGTATTATAAAAGGATTTATATTACCGTCTCCAATTTGTAATAATAATTTTGAGAATTCATTATTCTAATTTAATATTCTTAATTTGAAAATTTTAAATAAATGCCAAAGTTCAGAATATTTAATGGTGTCTTCAAATATAGCACTTCTAAATCCATTTTTCATTATTGGGAGTATTTGTCGAAAATCACCTCCAAAAATTATTAATTTTCCCCCAAAAGGTAAATCGTTTGTACATAAATCTCTTAAAGTTCTGTCAATAATTTCTAAAGCTTTTTTGGGTATCATAGATGCTTCATCCCAGATTATGACTTCTGTTTCTCTTAATTTCTTTTTATCTGATTCTAATTTTAAAAAAGAATTTTCAATACTATTTAAATATAATGGTAATCTAAAGGTTCTAAGAGTAGTCATTCCTTTGGGTAATAGAATAGACGCTATACCAGTCCAAGCCATTGATATAATATTTTTTCCTTTTGATAAAAAATAATAAATTAAAGTTTTATATAAAAAAGTTTTATCCAAACCTCCAGAACCGTCTATAAAATTTATTTTATTTATATTTTTTATAAGTTGTTTGAAAATAAATTTTTGATCTTCATTTAATTTTGTAAACACATCTTCGAATATTTCCTTACTAATTGAAATTATTTTACTATCATATTTTATATCATTTATGATGAGATCAGGTTCAGGTAATCCAAAATCTGTATAAGATAAATCTTCCAACAATAATAATTTATTTATATGATCTAAAGCTAAGTCATCTTTAATTTCATGAAAATCTTTACTAAAGTATTTTTTAAAATTTTCCCAAATAATATTGGCTTGAATATTTTCTGTTAGTAGTGAAACGGGAAGCCTGGGGAAATCTTTTGTAATTCCGCGAACCGAACCCTAGAACACGGTGCCGTCGAGTGCTACTTCTACGACGAGCACTCGGGGTTGATGTTCTCTGGATCCCTGTTTACAAATGTCGAGTCCACGATTGAACTCGACTTTTCCGTGTGCCGGAAAGGGTTAATACTCGCGCTAGCTAGACGCGAGGCGCGGCCACTCAGAATGATCGTCGTCTCGGTTCGACGATCCCGCGGAGGCGGCGGTATCCGGGAGAAGGTTAGGTGAAGGTTAATAAATAACGAGTGGTCTTGGTTACATTCAAAACTATAACAAGATCTATTCTCAGTTATACTATACAAAATACGCGTCGCATTGCGTGTTGACAAGAAGGCGGGAGATCCGCCGCTCGGCGCGGGCGGATCGAGGTGATTGTTTTTCGCTGGGCCGGCGATCAAGACACCGGCCGCTCGCCGCTGCGAGCCGAAAATACAAATCAATCGCTGCGCGGAAAATAGGCGAAGAGTCTTACCGGGAGGGGAGTGCACTCCCCTCGTCGCTCGCTCACGAATCCGCTCCTGCGTCAGGCCTTATCCTCCGGTCGACTTCGGAGTGTTCAGGCCGAGTCCTAACGTCCAGCGTTCACCTACAGACGCTTCGGACCCCAGGAGTGGCTCGGATTGCTCACGTGCGCTGCTCTTCGTGGTCGGTACGTGTACGGGCGCTGCTCTGCACCGGCGAGGACGCACGATACCGTTTTCTTCGCGGACGATCAAATTAACTCGCGTACGCGCGGTTTGACAGCCCGAGAGAATCTGATTCAAAAAGAATCGGGCGCGACTTAGCAACGGTCAAAGTCGCGCCTGCCCCGCGCGTAGCTAACGCGAATACATCGTCCGAGCGATGTCAACACACGCTCGAGATACACGAATTCGCGGGAACGAGAGCCTAACGGGTTCGATAGAATACGGAGGACCGAGATACTTATCTTCTCCGTATTTTATCTTGGAACCTCGTTATAGTAGAAACGAAGTAAAAAATTTACGTAATTGAAAAGGTAACATGATACGACATGCTTCGTAAAAAATTTTTAAAATTTGTAAATCGTTTTCTATTAAATCCATTGCAGTCGCAGCTTCTTTATGAGTATTATACGTTACATTTTTATATGTACGTAAATCTTTAAAGGAAGTAGCGCCTTTTATACGACTTAATATTAATTTTAAAGCGAATCTTTCAGAATCTTTTGGAGATACTATATTTAAACGTCCAATAGCATAATGTTTTTGTTCACGTTCACGTTTTACCCAAACTTTTTTTGCATTAAATATATAATAATGCGGTATATTAACGTATTTTATATTATTTGCAAATTTATCATTTTTATTCAAGTCAAACCATGCTGTTAAAGTTGTTTTCCAATTATCAAGAGCATCTATTCCATAATTTTCTTCAAAAACAATTTTTTGTTGATTTTCTGTATGAACTGCTAAACGGATAACAGTATGACTCCTTCCACATAAGGGAAATTTTTGTAACCGCCATGCTGCTTCCATTGGGCTCAAGTACCGGCCATCAATATATTCAGTAATTTCATCATATATTCCATTTCTTTTGTCATCATTTTTTTTAATGTACAAAAAGCTCTATCACTACCTTTATGTATATAATCAAAAATATATTTGATGCTTTGAATTGAAGCACAATATTCAACATTAATATGACATTTATATTTTTCTAATAAAAATTTATTGTAAGGAACTACCATTGAATTATCTACTGGAATAATTTTTTTACTTCTTTTAAGTCGATATGTGTGATTATCAGAAGAATTATTTGTGCGTTTATATTGAGGATAACCATTTTTTTAAAATGTTGTTGACGATTGAAAAGGTTTAGGAAATTTTTTTTTACAAACGTCTTTACATTTATCGTAACACGGAGAATTTTCACTATGTGGTCCACGTAACATATATTTTATAACTAATTTTTGTAATTTTTTATCATTATTAGAAGGTATCTCAGCAGAAATGTGTTTATTAATAGCTTCTGGTGTCATTAATTTATTTTTATGATCTAATGTTACTACAACATGTGCATACGGTAATCCTCTTTTCTGAAATTCAATAGTATACACATAAGCTAAAGCATTTCCAAAAATTTGATGGTTTTCTATATCATTAAGTAAACACTTAAATTTTGTATAAAATAATCTAATTCTAATATTTGGCATATCATTGGACGTAGTTCCGATAGGAAATGTCGTTTATACATTTTTTTATTCTTTCCACTTTGGATTACACGTCATAGTTATAAATAAATCAGGTCCATCAATATTTCTTACTATTGCCATTGCATCTTGATAGTGTTGCTGCATATATCTAGGACTACCTATATAAGTTGCTGGAAGTACAAAAATATTTCCTAGTCTTTCCTTTTTTTCAAAATTTTCTGATATATTTAATGCACTATTTATAACATGATCCCTCAAACCTTGATAACATTCAGTACGTAATTTTTTTTGTTTCTGCCTAAAATAATTCATTTTATTGTTTTCTATCATAATATAAGTATATAAAAAGAATTGTTGGGTTAGTCTCCCTCCAAATAAAAGTGGATTGAAATTTTCTGAATTTGGTCTGTAAGCTAATCTATAAGAATAGTGCTGTAATATTGTTAGAAGGTTTTCTTTTGAATCATATGGTTTTTTAGTATAACCAATACTCCAGCCTAAATCTCCTGAAGGAAAAAATAATGGAAATACCATTGGGTCAACATGATGTGATAATTCACTCAAATATGTGTATTCTTTTCCATTAGAATTACTTTTCGGATAAACGCATAGATCATAATTATGAGGGATTCCTGATTTGGAAATAATTATGGCTGCACATTCCGACGTTAATGGTTTAGTATAATTATGTTTTTGATTATTATTCTTACGAACAAAATATAATTTATAATTTGAAAGTTTCTCTGTATTAGTTATTTCGTGTAAATATTTATACTGTTTAGCATAAGGATAACTATTTAAAACTTCAGTCAATAATTTTAAATGTTCTTGAGTTAAATCTTTATGACTCTTTATTTTCATTTCAATTGCAGTATTGTCGTCATTATATATATATATATATATATATATATATATATATATATATATATATATATATATATAATGGACCCTGGGGTTATTGACTCTAGACGGTTACCGGTAATAACGCTTGTATACCATAGGAAATTCCGGTAAGTCCCGGAAATAACGAGCGGGTTCCGGAAATAACGCTTATATACCAAATTTGTTACCAGAAATAACCGTTGCAGAAATTTATATATATATATATATATATATATGGGTCGTTCCTGTACTTTTTTTAAAAAGTGTGCGCGGGGGGGTCGTCGATTTTGTCGACGATTTTTTTTATGAAAGTACATATAAAAAAAATAGCTTGTGCAAAATTTCAGCCCCTTATCTCATTCCTAATTCATGCTGGAATTTTTTTAAACCCTGATTTTGACCTGTTTTTAGCCAGTTTTCAAAAAATTCTAAAAGGCTGAAATTTTAACAAAATGAGGTCGGTGAGGTCTCATTTTTTTGTCTTTCTTCAAATTTTAAGAAAAAAAATACACTGATATGAAATGATGATTTAGGTTTTATTGGCGATCTGTGATATGGCCATTGCATTTCATCATTTTTAGATCATCTTTAAACCTCTATATCTCGTAACTGGTTCCACGTTTTTGAGCTCACTAGGTCTCATTTTTTTTGTCTCAACGAGACCTTTAATTTCTTTTTTTGAGGACCTAAATTGATTGAATAGACTTCAAGATACAGCCTTTTGAAGTTGACGTTTTTATCAAAAATCCCGAAAATCAACCGTGTTCATGGTCACAGTGTCAACCGAATTTTAATTAAAAATCATTAACAAAAGTATTTTTCATTAGAATATGATGTTATCTAACTATGCTCTTTTCCTATCATAGGAAAAAGTCAAAAAATAATTTTTTGTCAAGCCTTATAATATCTAATTTTTCGATACCTAAAATAATCAAAAATGGCTCTCTACTGACATGAATTCTACCATCTTATAATTGTTTTTGACACGTATACGTAACATAGATACAAAGGTGGTTCCTAGACCTTCAAAATCCGTAATCGCTGATTTTTCTAGGACCACTAGAGCCAAAGTTATAGCCGTTTTTATAAAAAAATATTTTTCAAGTCGTAAAATTAGAGCTTGTGAAATATAGGAAAAGTTTTATTTACAAGATCAACCATAAGTTTGGCATAATTGTCCTAAAAAAAGTGCAGAGGCTGCATATTTTGAAGATCTTAGGCCGTGTCTACACTATGCGAGAAGCACGTGCGATCAGCCCAAGCGACGCGAGCAAGCAATGCGTGTTGGACAAAATATTTAAAATTCTTAAAATGATAAATAATATCATTTCACTACGATATTATTGACGATATTATTTATCGCTAAATATAGATCTACTAACTGATCTACTACGATTGTTCGGGATTGAAGTATCCAAAGTGCCCGCTAGATGGCAAGCGTCCGATGCGCTTCCACTATGAAAAACATCACCCAGCGGGCTTAAATAGAGTCCTGTGGCGCCTAGTCGCTACGTGCTTTATGCACATTTCTTTTACCTTACCACTTTCCGTTTTACCTATACAATGCCTTATTGCCTGTTTACTCGTACGCATAAGCGTTCATACCTTTTTCTGCAATCAACTTTCACTTTCGAGTAGAGTTGGTTGCATAGAGTCTTGAAGTCTAATTTTTCCGTTTATTTCTTCTCGCTGACAAACCCTAATAATATAAACTCACGTTTACGTTCAATGGTATACAACGATATTATTTATCATTTTAAGTATTTCAAGTACTTTGTGCAAAACGTATGGCTTGTCGCATGCGCGCACCGGTTGCGCTTCTCGCATACCTAGTATAGACATGGTCTTAAATGCAGGTTTTCTATAGTTTTACGTGCGTTATACGTATAAGCTCAGGTTAAATGAAACATACATAGATAGTTTCATTTAACCTGTGTTGACGTAAGTTAATAGATGACAGACATCCATTTTTCTGTGCGAGACACCCGTGAACCCGTCATCCGTTACACGACACACGGCACGGAATGTCCTTAAACAATGAGTACAAGTTACAATAAAAAATGAAATGAATATTTCTAAGTAGAATTGTGAAGGTAGTTGAGCAGAACTATTACCAAGTATATCAGTATTGGTTCGGTTGAGTTTTATAAATTGTACAATTGTGTTTTGTAAGTGTTATCTTCTCAGGAATTGAAAGAAAATGATGTGCTATATTGGTGAATTGCATGAGGATGATAAATGTCATTTAGAGCATTACACAAGAAATAAATCTCTTAATCTAATTAGTAATCTTAGTAATGAATTAAAGCTCTATTTATCATTTAGGATTAAAAATTTTGATATTAATGTAGAAAATAAATTTATTTGCGACCATCATCTTCATAAATATGATACTCGATATACAAGTAGACAAAGGAAGTGTTGCAATTGTTTTAATAATCATTCAAAATCCATTGAGAATAATTTAGTAATGATTAGTGCTGATAAATGTGATAAATTTCGTAAAATTTGTAATATAAATTTAGATCCAGGTAATAAGTACTGTAAAAACTGTGAGTTCAAAATTACATCAATAATAACAAAAAATGCAGAAAAAGATGAAAACATTGGGAATGATGGTTTAAACGTAAATAATAATGAGCAGCTTTCTTCAAGCAGTCAAGTTTCTTCAAGTAGCCAAGTGTGTACATCAGAAAGTTCAGAAGATATATTATTGAGCCAAGGATTTCAACGTTTAAATAAAATGCTCGATGAATTTGATGAACCTCCTCTTAAACGAGAGAAACTTAGTGATTATCGCTTGGAAAATAAAACATACAGTGTTTTAGAATCAATGAATACGAAATTTTGTACAACAGTTAATAAAACATTGAATCTTAATTTGCCAAC
Source organism: Torymus aiolomorphi (assembly GCA_036365515.1). NCBI lineage: Eukaryota > Metazoa > Arthropoda > Insecta > Hymenoptera > Torymidae > Torymus > Torymus aiolomorphi. The sequence continues at coordinate 168,223,146 of CM070874.1, read as the reverse complement.
TCAATGCAATCTTAAACAGCTACAAGAGGATAGTATGTCATTTCACGGAATGATTGGAAACATAATTTAGTGTTATAATGAAGAAACTAATTTTGGTACAAAAATATCGTTATTGACATTACTTCCAAATCATTGGAAATTTGAACAAGCAAAACATTGTTTCCAATGTTCACGTTATATGTTTAATAAAGCAAAAGAACTTAAAATTACTGTAGGTAAGTTAAAAAATGGCTTGTAATAAATTCTTAATATCTTGATTATAGACATAGTGTAAACATATAGAATCGATAATCCTTTATACATTAGATTACATATATTATATTACACTCGAGAATTATTAATAGAAAATTTTAGTTTAATTTATTAAAATCTATGTAATTTTTGTTCAAGCAACTATAATGATAAAGGGTACCCCTATAAAATATTTAATTTAAAATCCTCATAATTATTTATTTATATTACTCATGTATTATTACTTAAGTATTATTATTTATGTATTACTTACGTATTGCTTACATATTGCTTAAGTATTGTTTACGGATTAAGTAAAATAATACATGAATTGTAATTTAAACATTTAAATGAAATCCGATTTAATTAGAAAGAATCTATATTTGAGAAATCTCAATGTTCTCTCTGTTTACAAGCTGTAATCTCATATTTTTTTTTTATTTTTTAACATTCAGGAACGGGAGAAAAAAATAATTTCCAAAAAATGCGATTTTTAGGCCTTACTGGTATAAGGAGAGGAGATAGGTCCCCGGAAAAATCGTAGAAAATCCTTTTTTTAGTATACTTCTATGAAATCACTGTCATTTTTCGCTTTCATTAATAGTGGCATTTTGCCTATCTTAACATGGGGTACCACCCTTCGTTATTCATTATTAGATAAAAAATAATAAAGTAATTATTGGATTTTAAAAGAACTATTAAAATTAATATAAAAAAAAATTAAAAAAATAAATTAATTCTAAACTATTTCTTTTCTTTCAATATAACAAGTCATAGTAATTAAAATAGAATAAACATTGAGCTAAATTTTATCGTCTTGATAATCGTTAAATTAAAAAAAATAATATTGTTATTATGATTTTATTTTGTGATTAAGTATACGCTATTTGAAATTAATTTCAAAATATATTTTTCCAGGTGTCTTAGGAACTATTAAGCGTAAAGTGTACAGCATTCATTCTAATGAAGTTAGAGAATCTGTAACTCAGTATTATAGAGATGAAAAGAATAGTAGAATATGTAGCGGCATTAAAGATTGCATCAGTGTTAAAAATCCTATTACTAATATCACAGAGAAGTTACAAAAAAGACTGTTGATGTATGATTTGAAGGATCTATACAACAATTGGGTGGAAGAAGAATATGAACAGCATTTTAAAGATCAGTGCAAACCAGGTTTCAGTATATTTGCTTCTTTAAGGCCAAAAGAATGTATTAGTGCTGGAGCACCCCGTATACATACAATTTGTGTATGTCCTATAAACCAAAATGTCAAATTAAAATTGTTTGCCATCAACAAAAATTTAGCCTACCGAGTAATTTTAAATGATTGTGTTTGTTCAACAGACATACATCTTTGTGAAAACTGTCCTGGTAAAGCAGAAATTCTGATAATATTGGAATCAAACTCATGCGAAGATGTTTCAGAGATTGAATATCATAATTGGGTAAATAATGCTGAATCACAATCTAATAATAGAGTCAGTCTTATTATGGTAAAAGAACCTACAAGAAATTTTATTATAAATTTAGCCAATGACCTATGGGAGTTAACAAAGCATCATTATGTGACTGAAATGTAAAAATGTTATTTAAAACAATGCAAAACAATTATTACTCCAGTGACATGTATTATACTTCAAGATTTTGCTGAAAATTTCTTATTTGTTTGTCAAGACTCGATCCAAGCATTTTATTTTAATAATACACAAGCAACTGTACACCCGTTTGTAGTGTATTATAAAGAAGACAATAACGACAAATTACAAACCTTATCTGTATGTGTCATTAGTGATTGTTTAAAACATGATGCTTGTGCAGTTAACACTTTTCAAGGGCAACTCATTGCACTTTTAAAACGAGATTTTCCGTTTATTGAGAATGTACATTATATGTCAGATGGAGCACCTAGCCAATACAAAAACAAGTAAGAGTACTTTTATTGTAGTATATTAATACGTATTATATGAACAAAATAGACACCTTTAGATTTTTGTTCATTAAATGACCTGAAAAAATTTAATTTTAATTATTAAGAATATGTCAAAGTAATATTCTGAAAGTATAATTAATTTGTGTGAAAAACTATTTTGAGACCCAGAGCATCAAAATCCATAAAGATCCTGGACCTGCAGGTTACATCCGAGTTAAAATTTTACATTATGTAGAAAACAGCTTTAAAGATAAAATTACTAAAACAGTTCTTTATTTTTTCTGTATATCAAATTTAAAAAAAGCAACAACTTCTACGATGCAAGTTCAAATAATTTGTATTATTATGTACACAATATTAAACAGATTTATTTTATTTTTTATAATTTTTACCTTCAAGATAGTATTTATTTACTGTAGGAACCATTTCATTAATATCTGCCATCATGAGGAGGATTTTGGCTTAAAAGTTAAGTCGCACAACTTTTTTTCTACTAGCCATGGGAAAAGTCCGTGTGATGGATGTGGAGCAGTGGTTAAACGAACAGTACGCAGGGCATCCTTACAAAAAGCATCAGAAAAACCAATTTTACATCCAAAAGACATGTATGATTACGTTAGTGAAAATATTGATGGAATAAGGGAAAAATAATATAATTTAGATTTTTTGACTATATTATTTGATTATGTATTTGAATAATAAATCATTATGTGTTATAAAAATATAGAATATTTGGTTTTTAGATCTATTTGGGTGAGTCAAGAAACAATTGAGAAAAGGCGTAAAGTACTAGAATGCCGTTTTAAATTGACCCGAACTATACAGAATACAAGAAATATCACTGCTTTATACCCATTGATGATTCAACATTAAAAGCAAAACTTACTTCGTTTGATAATGATTATAAAATAGTTAAAATAAAATGAATATTACAAATAAATTTTACTTAAATTCTTATTTTCAACTTTAATTATCTATAAAGTTTGCATAGGTAATTTAATCAACCTAAAGCCATTACTATCGCTTGCTCGCGTCGCATGCGCGCATGGCTTGCTCGCATCGCTTGGGCTGATCGCACGTGCTTCTCGCATAGTGTAGACACGGCCTAAGATCTTCAAAATATGCAGCCTCAGCACTTTTTTTAGGACAATTATGCCAAACTTATGGTTGATCTTGTAAATAAAACTTTTCCTATATTTCACAAGCTCTAATTTTACCACTTGAAAAATATTTTTTTATAAAAACGGCTATAAATTTGGCTCTAGTGGTCCTAGAAAAATCAGCGACTACGGATTTTAAAGGTCTAGGAACCACCTTTGTATCTATGTTACGTATACGTGTCAAAAATAATTATAAGATGGTAGAATTCATGTCAGTAGAGAGCCATTTTTGATTATTTTAGGTATCGAAAAATTAGATATTATAATGCTCGACAAAAAATTATTTTTTGACTTTTTCCTATGATAGGAAAAGCGTATAGTTAGATAACATCATATTCTAATGAAAAATACTTTTGTTAATGATTTTTAATTAAAATTCGGTTGACACTGTGACCATGAACACGGTTGATTTTCGGGATTTTTGATAAAAACGTCAACTTCAAAAGGCTGTATCTTGAAGTCTATTCAATCAAATTAGGTCCTCAAAAAAAGAAATTAAAGGTCTCGTTGAGACAAAAAAAATGAGACCTAGTGAGCTTAAATGTGGAACCAGTTACGAGATATAGAGGTTTAAAGATGATCTAAAAATGATGAAATGCAATGGCCATATCACAGATCGCCAATAAAACCTAAATCATCATTTCATATCAGTGTATTTTTTTTCTTAAAATTTGAAGAAAGAGAAAAAAAATGAGACCTCACCGACCTCATTTTGTTAAAATTTCAGCCTTTTAGAATTTTTTGAAAACTGGCTAAAAACAGGTCAAAATCAGGGTTTAAAAAAATTCCAGCAGGAATTAGGAATGAGATAAGGGGCTGAAATTTTGCACAAGCTATTTTTTTTATATGTACTTTCATAAAAAAAATCGTCGAGAAAATCGACGACCCCGCCGCGCACACTTTTTAAAAAAAGTACAGGAACGACCCATATATATATGTGTATATATATATATAGGGGGTACCCCTACTCGCTCTGCTCGTCAATCCCCGACGATGATATAAGGACGTATATGAACACGTATGAAGATGACATACAAAAGTATTATATATATCCATATATGATCATATATAGTCATGTATGACTATACTTGTTTATACAAACATGTGTTTCTTATATAGAGACAAAATACATATATAATCAAGTATGGCTATATATAATCACGTATGGTTATATATATATCCATGCAGAGTTTTATATATGAGTATACCGGGTGTCCCATTTTAAAACCACCAGGCAAATATCTCGAAAACTAAGGGAGATGGAAAAAAACTTTTAACACAAAAGTTGTAGGGTTCAGAGGGGCCCAACTGATCGTGACCTTGGTTATGACCTTGAGATCAATGATCAAGGTCATTTGAAGGTCAAATCGATTTTTTCAAATGGGAACCCCCACGTTTGACCTCGTAAATAGAAAGAGCGGAAAATTTTACGTTCCGATATGTCCTTGAGTCAAGGTCATGGTCATAGTCATGTTTAAAATCAAAATCAATCAATGCATCAAAACATTCCCATAATTAGGCATACGAGACAAATTGTTAAATACAAAAGTTGTAGGGTTCAGAGGGGCCCAACTGATCGTAACCTTGGTTATGACCTTGTGGTCAATGATCAAGGTCATTTGAAGGTCGAATCGATTTTTTCAAATGGGAACCCCCATTTTTGACCTCGTAAATGGAAAGAGCGGAAAATTTTACGTTCAGATATGTCCTTGAGTCAAGGCCATGGTCATGGTCATGGTCATGTTTAAAATCAAAATCAATCAACGCATCCAAACATTCCCATAATTACGCATACGAGTGTTAAATACAGAAGTTGTAGGATTTGGAGCGGCCCAACTGATCGTGACCTTGGTTATGACCTTGAGGTCAATGATCAAGGTCATTTGAAGGTCAAATCGATTCTTTCAAATGGGAACCCCTATTTTTGACCTCGTAAATGGAAAGAGCGGAAAATTTTACTATTTTTACTATTATCAATATTTACCAGGGTTAACCACTTATATCAAATAATAACAAAAGTTAATAAGTGTTGACCACCTGTATCCAATAGTGACTGGTAGTATTCAGCATTGATCGGTAATAGTCAATAATTATTACTGTTTACATCAAATTGTTTTCAAATTGAGCACACTTATATTGGCACAGAAAATTAAACTTTTTCTTTTTAAAATATTGTATAGTATAATAACATATTATTTCTTTTGTGGTGTGTTTTGATAAATAATTGCATTTACAACTAAAAAAGAATGCCTGACTATTCTGCTAATGAAATAGTTGATTTCTTCTTCTTATTTTAGGAGAATGTCGACGAAACTATCGAGAGACAAGCAGATTGTATCGTGCTCGGTTCCCTCAACGACAACATCCTGATCATACGGTAATACGTGACATTGAACTGCGCGGTCGACAAGGAAACTTCGTTCTAAGAAGGAGGACACTGAATGAACACGATTATGAAAATAATCCTCGCTTTCTTGCTGTTCTAGCCATGGTACATTTAAATGTTCATGTCAGTTTACGCGAAATCGAGTTAACAATGGGTATTCCAAGATCTACGGCCAGTAGATATTTACGATATGCGCGTTACCATCCTTACCGCATTACTCTAAATCAAGCTTTAACTGTGGAAGATTATCGACGGAGAATAACATTTTGCCAATGGGCAACACAACAAATTACTGATGATGAAAATTTCTTTAACAATGTTCCTTTTAGCGACGAGGCTACATTTCAGAGTACGGGTATGTTGAATCGGCATAATTGCCACTACTGGTCTCCTGTTAATCCTCATTGGATGCGAGAAGTTGATCATCAGCATCGCTGGAATGTAACGGTATGGTGTGGTATTATTAACGGATGTCTGATTGGACCTTATTTTTTTGAAGGTCACGTAACTCAACATACTTATTTACAGTTGCTGAGAGACGAGCTACCACTCTTTCTAGAAAACGTTGATCTCCATACAAGGGCCAGAATGTGGCTACAACAAGATCGTGCTCCTCCACATTATGCCAGAATTGTCAGAGATTTTCTTAATGAAAAGTTTAACGGTCGATGGATTGGTAGAGGAGGTCCCGTAGCATGACCACCAAGATCTCCAGATCTGACATCTCCAGATTTTTATTTATGGGGCTTCCTAAAAAATACAGTCTACCGCAATAGGCCAACTACAAGAGATGACATGATTCAAAGGATTACACAAATCTGTTTAAGTATTCCACGTCAAGTATTATTAAATACCGTTAGAAACTTTAAAAGGAGAATAGAATGTTGTCAACAAGTAAATGGTGCAACTTTTGAGCATCTTCTTCAGTAAATGGTGACCGAAACACTTGGATCCTATGACTAAATACACATGAACGTGGAATTTTCCAATGAATTTTTAGCTGGCCTGATCATCCCCGACCTTGCCTTAACTGGCCGGGTCATCTCCGATCTTGCCTTAACTGACCGGGTCATCTCCGACCTTGCCTTAACTGGCCGGATCATCTCCGACCTTGCCTTAACTGGCCGGGTCATCTCCGACCTTGCCTTAACTGGCCGGGTCATCTCCGACCTTGCCTTAACTGGCCGGGTAATCTCCGACCTTGCCTTAGGTGACCGGGTCATCTCCGACTTTGCTCTTAACTGCACGGAAACTGACCATAACTTTGACCATGACCTTGACCCAAGGTCATATCAGAATTTTTCGGTTTTTCTATTTACGAGGTAAAAGTGAGGGTTGCCGTTAAACAAAATTGATTTAACCTTCAAACGACATCATCATTGACCTCAAGTTCATGGTCAAGGTCACGATCAGTTGGGCCCGTCCAAACACTACAACTTCTGTATTTAACACTCGTATGCGTAATTATGGGAATGTTTGGATGCGTTGATTGATTTTGATTTTAAACATGACCATGGCCTTGACTCAAGGACATATCTAAACGTAAAATTTTCCGCTCTTTCCATTTACGAGGTCAAAAGTGGGGGTTCACATTTGAAAAAATCGATTTGACCTTCAAATGACCTTGATCATTGACCTCAAGGTCATAACCAAGGTTACGATCAGTTGGGCCCCTCTGAACCCTACAACTTTTGTATTTAACAATTTGTCTCGTATACCTAATTATGGGAATGTTTTGATGCGTTTATTGATTTTGATTTTAAACATGACCATGACCATGACCATGACCTTAACTCAAGGACATATCTGAACGTAAAATTTTCCGCTCTTTCCATTTACGAGGTCAAAAGTGGGGGTTCCCATTTGAAAAAATCGATTTGACCCTCTGAACCCTAGAACTTCTTTATTAAAGGTTTTTTTCCATCTCCCTTAGTTTTCGAGATATTTGCCTGGTGGTTTTAAAATGGGACACCCGGTATATGGCAATATATGGATCATTTTTTGCCGGGTCTTGTTTTAAAATTCTATCTTTTCCACGCCACCCAGGAGGTAGATAGAAAGGTGCGTTTTTAGGAGGTATCCCCTTTTGCAATAATTTTACATATCATAATTGTATAAAATTATCACAAAAAGGCCTAATCCTCTTAATATTAAATTTTAAAGATAAAAAGAAGTAATAAGAGAAAATTTATTATTTATTATGAATTTCAATGTCATAAAGGTTATATTGTGAAGCTGATCATGTAGATTCATTGCCTGATTGCTTTATTTTGCGTAACGTTTCAGTGCATTTAAAATTTATGTGGTCGCTTTGAGCTGACCTTCGCAAATTAGCTTTTTAGCCGACCGTTTTTCTGGGCGCTTTTGATCTTACGATTTTGTGCATTTAAAAATTTTTGTGGTCGCTTGTTAGCTGACCGTTAGCTGACCGTTTTCAAAAAGTTTGTGGTCGCTTTTTAGTTGACCGTTCGATTTATTTAAAAATTTTTGTGGTCGCTTTTTAGCTGCCCCTTCGATTTATTTAAAAATTTTTGTGATCTGACGATTACGTGTATTTAAAAATTGTTGTGGTCGCTTGTCAGATGACCGTTCAATATATTTCAAAAAGTTTGTGGTCGCTTTTTAGCTGACCGTTCGATTTATTTAAAAATTGTTATCGCTTTTTAGCTGACCGATAATTGTATTTAAAAAATTTTATAAGCCGATTGTTTTTCTTGTCGCTTTTGATCTCACGATTAGGTGCATTTAAAAATTTTTGTGATCGTTTGTTAGTTGACCGTTCAATTGAAAAATTTTCGTGGTCGCTTTTTAGCTGACCAATAATTGTATTTAAAATTTTTGTTGTCACTGTATATTGTCGCTGTTTACTTGAACGTTGATTGTATTTAAAAACGGTCAGCTAACGGTCAGCTAACAAGCAACGACAAACATTTTTAAATGCACAAAATCGTAAGATCAAAAGCGACCAGAAAAACGGTCGGCTAAAAAGCTAATTTGCAAAGGTCAGCTCAAAGCGACCACATAAATTTTAAATGCACTGAAACGTTACGCAAAATAAATAAATCAGGCAATGAATCTACATGATCAGCTTCACAATATAACCTTTATGACATTGAAATTCATAATAAATAATAAATTTTCTCTTATTACTTCTTTTTATCTTCAAAATTTAATATTAAGAGGATTAGGCCTTTTTGTGATAATTTTATGATATGTAAAATTATTACAAAAGGGGATACCTCCTAAAAACACGCCTTTCTATCTACCTCCTTGGTGGATACCACTTAAAATAATAATCCAACGCGTCCATGAACAGTACCCCCAGGGTGACGTGGAAAACTGTTCTTCTCTTCAACCACTCTTTATAGTCAAGCCAATTAAAAAAAAATAATAATTTAAAAATAATTTAATATTTTTAGGGTAATATTTACAAGGATTGCATATAAATATACAAAGAACGATTCATTATGATTTTAATATTCAACCAGTTTAGTGCTTAAATGGGGTCTTGGCGAAGGATACCACTTTAAATAAAAATCCAACGCATCTATTAACAGTACCTCTAAAGTAACGTGGAAAACTATTCTTTTGCTTATTTATATTTATGCTTATTCCCTTTATAATAAAATATTCCAATGAGAGAAAGCCTTTGACTATTAACACTCTTTTCAACAATTTATAACAGTGAAAACTATTCTTTTGTTTATACCTATTCCCTTTATATTACAAATAATCGTTTAAGGAATAGCTTAAGGGAGTTCTCTCGATTTTGAATCAGAACAAAATTTGAAGAACTAGTTAGTACCTCTATCTCTTCGTCTCTGTCTCAATGTTTATGTCTCTCCGACTCTGTCTTTACGTCTCTGTCTCTATGCATTTGTCTCTACGCGTCGATCTCTACGTCTCTATCTTTTCGTCTTTGCCTCTATGTCTCTGTCTCTCCGACTCGGTCTCTATGACTTTGTTTCTGCTGGCCTGACTCTACGTCTCTGTCTCTACGTCTCTGTCTCTACATCCCTGTCTCTACGTCTCTGTCTCTGCGTACCTATTCCCTTTATTAAAAGAAATGTATCAAAATATAAATCCAACGCGTCTATGAATAATACCTCCATGGTGACGTGGAAAACTATTCTTTTGGTTATGCTTATTCCCTTTATAATAAAATATGTTAATGAGAGGAAGCTTATAAGTATTAACACTCTTTTTTTTCTTTTAATAAAGGGAACAATCTATAAAAGTGAAAACTATTCTTTTGTTTATACCTGTTCCCTTTATTAAAAGAAAATCGAGGGAACGATGTTGGGAATTAAGGGGGTGAATTGAGGGGGGAATTGAGGGGGAGTATGAGGGGGGCATGGGGGGCGAGGGGGGAATTGAGGGGCCTTTGGAGAGTCTAAAACTCATATATAGAGACGTATTTTAACGGTGATTTGAGGGGGATGAGGGGATAGTGAGGGGGATGAGGGGCAGGGGGCGAGGGGGCTGATCGGTCAATTTTCTGAAACAACTATATAATATAGGAAGATATATATATATATATGGGTCGTTTTTGTACTTTTCGGTCATAACCGGTCGCAGGGGGCCAACCGTTTTCCTCGCTAATTTTTCCTGTGAAAGTACATATAAAAAAAGTGAGAAAACCCCAATATTAGCTCCCCATATCTAATATTGAGACAGCTACACCGTGCTGAATTTCGAAAAATTGTCAAAAAATGGCTATTTTCGAAAAATTCTGTACGGCTCGTTTTTTGATCGATTTGAATAATTCAAGAAGGAATTTTTTTGCTATTTTGTCAAATTTTAGAAAAAAAAATGTGGAATATAAATAACGCAATGAAATTTTTACACAAAGGAAAACGTGAATCTAAATATTTTGGTTTTTAAGGTTACCTTTCAACCTTTGTAGTTCCTCGAGTTTTATAGATATTGAGATCGGACACAACCTATTTTCTACCTCTTAAAAAGGCATTTCATTTTCACTCGGCCAACGATTGATTTGATTAACTGCAAGCAAACATACAGCTTTTTCAAAATGGTCGATTTTCGAAAATCGCAATGTTGGCACCCCTGTAACTTTTTTCTATCAAAATCGATTGGGCTCATATTGAGCGAAAAAAAAGTTTTAACCTTCTAGAAAACGACCCAATTGGTTTCGTTCGGTTTGTTGGATATTTGCAAAAGTTACGAATTTTTCAAAATAGGTGTTTTTCGTATACGTATCCATTAAGGGCGTATTACACCTAGTGGCTTCTGAGGCCAAAATCAGCTGAATCTATGACTTTTCATGGGTCTAAATTACTTGAAATTCATGTATTTATTGCCCGAAGAGTTGAAAATATTAAAAATATTTTATTAAATAATTTTAAAATGCTAAAAACGACAAAGACTCTTAAAATTAAGCAATTAAAAGTGGTTTTTCATCAAGTATTTTTAAAAATACTTAATCAAATAATTGTAATATTTCCAACTCTTCGGGCCATTACTGCATGAATTTTAAGTAATTTAGGACTTGTCCCATAAAAATTCATTGAATACTTTTTTTAAAAAATTTCTCAGAAACCACTATGTGTAAGACCCTCTTTAAGGAGGTTCGATACCGAAATGAAAAAGGTTACGTCATTCCAAAAACTAAATATTGTTGTTCTTCGATTGATTTTCTATTAGTGTGTGAAATTTCAGATCGTTTGTCAACTCGGTTATGAAATTATTCAAACTCAAAGTTCAACTCTTATACACGGGCTCTTATGGAAGTACCTTGGTAAAACATAAAACACTAAGGACGCGAGTCTTTAAAAAAGGTTAGAGCGAATAAAAAAACTACGGGCAATATAGCAAATATACAGGAGAATGTTTAAACGCAATCTGATCGTGATTGACAACGCCCATTCCGAGTACTGCGGCAAAATGTAAATATACGATTGAGTTCCTCGGCTGCGGGAGGGGGTGCGCGGTGAGCCCCACGCCCCGCGAGCGGTGAGCTATCGAACCACCTTAAGGGGATGCCATACTCGTACCATTACCGACCGAGCAATTCACACAGTTTCAAGCTGATTAAAAATAAAATACGTCGAATCACAAAAAATCAAGAGAACACTCTTCTGTATTTTTTAACGTTCTATCATCCAGTCAAAGTTTGGAGTTGAAATATCAAGCCGTTTTTTCAAAAACTTTGAACGAAATTAAATTTCGCTTTGTTCAAAGTTTTTGCAAAAATGACTTGATATTTCGACTCCAAACTTTGACTGGATGATAGAACGTTAAAAAATACAGAAGAGTGTTCTCTTGATTTTTTGTGATTCGACGTATTTTATTTTTAATCAGCTTGAAACTGTGTGAATTGCTCGGTCGGTAATGGTACGAGTATGGCATCCCCTTAAGAGGGCTAGACACCTTTTTACTCTGAAATAAGAAGTCACATTTTAATACATAAATGTAAACTAATTATTTCATACGTTTTACATATAAAAGTGGGTATATTTACCTTACCTTAAAAATTTCTCCGATGGGCCTTTTATATGGTCCAGAACCATAGTCATCGATGAAACAAGTTTTTTCACTAACCGTAAGCTTTGAAATTTTCCTGTGGATGGATTGACTCCAGATTTGAACTAAATTACTCCTGAATAGTATAATTCTCATATGAGTGTAGGGATTTAGGATTAAAAGTTGGAAAAAATTTTTGCATTAGAAAAATTATGAAAAAATATAAAAAATTTAAAAAAATTAAAAAAAAAACTCTTGAAAAACAGCACAATTTTTTTTTTTCTCATTAGATCAAAAATCCCTACACTCATATGAGAATTATACTATTCAGGAGTAATTTAGTTCAAATCTGGAGTCAATCCATCCACAGGAAAATTTCAAAGCTTACGGTTAGTGAAAAAACTTGTTTCATCGATGACTATGGTTCTGGACCATATAAAAGGCCCATCGGAGAAAGTTTTAAGGTAAGGTAAATATACCCACTTTTATATGTAAAAAGTATGAAATAATTAGTTTACATTTATGTATTAAAATGTGACTTCTTATTTCAGAGAAAAAAGGTGTCTAGCCCCCTTAAAGTTGTTAAAAACGATAACAATAATATATTTTTTCTTTGTAGCTATTGCAAGGAATAAAAGAAAAAATTACAAGTTCTCAGAATTACAATTCAAATCTCTATATCACCTGATTCTCTTGCTTTTATAAAACTTGAAGCTCAAAGTTGGCTGAGAAGTTGAGTTCTTATGTCAACTGCCATTTCCATAGCAGCAGGCGGTACAAAGTTTTTTTAAAATTATTCTTTCGCATCTATTTCTCTGAAATCACCTAATGCTCTAGCCTTTACAAAATGCGAAGCTCAAAGTTTGCCAAGTTAACTACCCTTACGTAACAGAACCTGATATTAAGTTTTTTTACAAAACACTCTTATGCATCCATTTGCTTTTGTTTTTTTGACAAATTATTATTACATTATTAAATTTGTGATAAAATTTACCTTTAGCCTTTTATTGCACATTCTAATGCTGGAACTCATTTCATTATTTTGATATCCACATATTTCTTTTTCATAATATTTTATCAAAGACTTGCAAGGGTACTAGATCTAATAATCATACTATTGCATCACAATCAGCTAGCAAATTAAAATGTTGGTTGCAGATTCAAAAAGTAGCCATTACAGTAATTTATATTATGGTTTCATGTAATGTATATTCACAGAACAAATGGCTCCTCTGAATCATTTGGTGCCCCTCACCATAAGCCAATCATTAATTACATTATTTTCAACACTTGGATTCGTTGAAGTTTTCACTAGAAACCACTTGAATTAATAATCTATCAGACACATCTTGCAAAATTAAAAACAAAAGTTTATGAACTAAGAATCATTGGAAGGAAAAAGCTTTCTCCATATTCTTTTATAGTAGAAAGTATAAAACAGCTTAATTTAATAACTCATGATTGCCGCACACATCTTGTAAAATTAAAAACAATCAGTTTATGAACTATAATTACTGATAATAAAAGCTTTCTTAACATTCTTGTATACTTTTTCAAATAATTATCTGAATCTTGTGTAGAAAAATATTTACTCAGAAATCCTCTGAAACATTTTGACGTCTCCCTCCGTGAGAAAATTATAAAATTAGATTAACTGAGCACTTTTTTTCGTTGAAATTTTCCCAACAATAACAAATCATTTTGGCTTTTTTCTGTATTTTAATGTTCATTTGGCATAATCTTTTAATTGGTGTTTAAGTAAATATGTACAAGAGCACAGCACTAATATCGACTCAGTTTCTTGAAGTATAGACAAAAAATGCTTTTTTTTAACCAAGCCTCTAACGTCTGACCAATATTTTAAATTCTGATTTTAAGTAGAGGTTCTAAATTTGTTATAAACACTTCATTTAACACATCATACTGCTACTTATTTTATTTATTATACAAAACATTTTATTATATCTGATCTGAAAACTTGCACTTACTTCACTATTATTATATTTCTAAGTTATTTTCTTGTACAGGACGCTTGTAGATTTCCATTTTTTCAGGCCGTTGTTTATAGTATATGCAAAAATTACTAAGAACTCCTCTGAAACATTTTGACGTCTTCCACCGTAAGAGAGAGACAGACAGCTTTGAGCGAGAGAGATAGAGAGTGCACGCTGGCGCGCTGAGCGTACATAACCCTCGAAACATATCAAGTTCTGCGAAAGCGATATATTTCAGAAGCTCTATTTTAATAATGAAACGATGAATCAACTTCATTCTTGCACGAAAACATTCCTTATTATATATTCTATGAGTACATGAAATTCCAAGGGTGACTTGAATCTTGTTGCTTAGATATTGTTGTAAACAGATACATAACGCGACAGTTTCGATATATATATATAGATATATCTCCCATGTAATCCGTGTAACTTTACACAGCAATTACTCAGAAGCTAAAAGATAAAATGCTCTGAAATTTGGATATGACATTCGTTATGTCTTTATTGACCTACGTTTGTAACTTCAAGTATGTGTTGAATCAACTCTGATCTCCAGGGAACCACCTTAATACGTAAAATACAATACACAAATCATCAGTTTCTTGTTTGAGCATCCGCAGTAAAATTTATATTTCGATACATATTTTTACTATCCCATTTTTTAAAACATTGTTTCTATATCTATAAAAGCTCGTCTGTAATGGTCCTGTCTCTTTTTCCATGGAAGATTCTTGTATCCGGGATCGTATATCCATAGATTATGTTTTCTATAGATTCATTTTGTTTATTTGAAACAACACTTTAAGCAATGAATATAGTTCGATCTATCAGCCTTTTACACATCTTTGAGGAACAGATACAATGAGGAACAGATCCAAACGATAATGCGATCACTACAATATTTTAAAAAATGGGATAGTAAAAATATGTATCGAAATATAAATTATACTGCGGATGCTCAAACAAGAAACTGATGATTTGTGTTTTACGTATTAAAGGGGGTCTTACACATAGTGGCTTCTGAGGCCTTTTTAGAAAAAGTATTCAATGAATTTTCATGGGACAAGTCATAAATTACTTAAAATTCATGCAGTAATGGCTTGAAGTGTTGGAAATATTAAAATTATTTGTTTAAGTAAATTTGTTTTTAAAAATTGAAAAATCACTTTTAATTGCTTAATTTTAAGACTTTTTGTAATTTTTTTTGTCGTTGTTAGCATTTTAAAATTATTTAATTAAATATTTTTAATATTTTCAACTCTTTGGGCAATAAATACATGAATTTCAGGTAATTTAGACCCTTGAAAAGCCATCGATTCAGCTGATTTTGGCCTCAGAAGCAACTAGGTGTAACACGCCCTTAATGGATACTATACGAAAAACCCCCATTTTGAAAAATTCGTAACTTTTGCAAATATCCAAAAAACCGAACGAAACCAATTGGGTCGTTTTCTAGAAGGTTAAAACTTTTTTTTCCGCCCAATACGAGCCCAATCGATTTTGATAGAAAAAAGTTACAGGGGTGCTAACATTGCGATTTTTGAAAATCGACCATTTTGAAAAGCTGTATGTTTGCTTGCAGTTAATCAAATCAATCGTTGGCCGAGTGAAAATGAAACGTCTTTTTAAGAGGAGGAAAATAGGTTGTGTCCGATCTCAATATCTATAAAACTCCAGGAACTACAAAGGTTGAAAGGTAACCTTAAAAACAAAAATATGTAGATTCACGTTTTCATTTGTGTAAAAATTTCATGGCATTATTTATACTCCACAAATTGTTTTTCTAAAATTTCAGAAAATAGCAAAAAAATTCCTTCTTGAAACATTCAAATCGATCAAAAAACGAGCCGTACAGAATTTTTCGAAAATAGCCATTTTTTGACAATTTTTCGAAATTCAGCACGGTGTAGCTGTCTCAATATTGGATATGGGGAGCTAATATTGGGGCTTTCTCACTTTTTTTATATGCAGTTTCACAGAAAAAATCAGCGAGGAAAACGGCTGATACCCTGCGACCGGTTATGACCGAAAAGTACAAGAACGACCCATATATATATATATTGAGCTAATATTGGGGCTTTCTCACTTTTTTTATATGCAGTTTCACAGAAAAAATCAGCGAGGAAAACCGCTGACCCCCTGCGACCGGTTATGACCGAAAAGTACAAGAACGACCAATATATATATATATATATATAGACATGTTTATCGGGGTTTATGAGACCCAACCCTGTATATTAGTACCTACAGCCGAGAGTTCCCTACGGCAAGTGACTAAAGAAATAATGGACCCTGGGGTTATAGACTCTAGGTCGGGCCGCATAAACCCCTATATTTAGAAATATTATGAGGCCCGGGCTGCATAATCAAAATCGGGCTCGATAAACCCCTATATATAAAAAAACGGGCTTTATAAACCCCTTTAGAGATATGTATATATATATATTACAGTGCATAACAGTTTTCACTTCAGTAAATAAAATGACAATTATATCATATTGAGATTCAGTCGTTGGTTAATGATGGTAGCTTTCTGGCAGAAGCGAAGGTTCCATAATATTTTTCTACACAATAGCACATCTCTCGCTTCCTTTCCGAATTGATTTAAATCTGGACACTAAATTTTTTTTGTAAGAGTCAGTATGGACTTAATTTTGCTTTAGTACCGATCCCTGTTATTTTAAGAATAAAGTTTCCAATAAAAGTTCAAGTACTAAAAAGCTATTTCTAAAACTTCAATTCCACTGTCACTGTACACTTATATTACACTCTCAATAACTTTTCCAATATACTTTCACATCTTATACACTAAATTTTCACTCCAGAATCGGTTCACGACTGCAAAAAATCGCAAAAAATGAAAACTAAGATCAAAACTATGTATACAGAAGCTGCTTATATCACAGTAGTTACATGAATGTGAAATGACAGCTGTACATGTTTACACTGATACTTGCACTGACTTTTATATACCAATATATATCAGAATAAAGGAATAAGTGACTGTCGATAAGTCAGGTTGTTATAGTGCCAACTTAACTGCTATAAGTTTCAAGTTCAAATACTTTATTTTTGTGAAAAATCCTAAAA
This sequence comes from Torymus aiolomorphi, assembly GCA_036365515.1. Classification (NCBI taxonomy): domain Eukaryota; kingdom Metazoa; phylum Arthropoda; class Insecta; order Hymenoptera; family Torymidae; genus Torymus; species Torymus aiolomorphi. Next base: position 168,205,866 of record CM070874.1, on the reverse strand, counting down.
ATTTTCATAATTATATTATTTATCTTTTATCTCTATATTAATAGTTAAAATATTATTTTTGGATTTTATACAGTATATATAGATATTTAAAAGAAGAATTTTGAGTATATTAAAGCCAGAGAAATCAAGAAAAAATTAGTAGAAATCAATGTACGATTATATAAATATCCTAAACAAGGGGAAAAGTGTAATTTGAACAAAAAACAAATGAAGGGCGTTATCGGTGTTTTGTGTATATCCTTAAAACAAAAATAAATAATACGTTAAAACAAATTGGAACATATTGTACTGGTGTTTTTCTAGTGAAATATGTAAAAAAAATTCGATTTTTCGTCATTTTAAAAGTATCTGGCCCCCTTAAGGTAGAACCGCAAGGATATGTCGGAACCAGCTCAAGCAACAAATTTGGGCTTAGCGTAAAAAATTAGCAACGAATTAGCAATAAAATATCCGATAGTTGTTTGTTGAATTATTCGTGATTTAAGAAAATGACGTAAGTAGAGGCCAATAGGCGCCATTTTGTTCTTCGAGATTTGGGGCCGAGCCTATCTTGAAGCAACAAATTAGCAACAAATTGTGCCACCTGGCCCGTCAAAAAACTTTTGGTCTTTTAAAAGTTACAGCTGTGGCGGTGCTAGCTCAAGATTTAAAGTAGCACCGACACGATATATGGAAAATGGCTTGAACAACAAAATCAGGATTCAAGTAAGTAATTAGCAACAAATTAGAAACCAAACATCCAATAGTTGTTTCTTGAAATATTCGTGATTTAAGAAAGTTACGTAAACCGAGGGATGGCTAAGTAACGCCCATACGTGCCATTTTGTTTTTCCAGATTCGGAACCTAGCCTATCTTTAAGCAACAAATTAGCAACAAATTGTGCCACCTGGCTCGTCAAAAAATGTTTCGTCGTTCAAAAGTTACAGCTGTGGCAGTGTTAGCTTAAGTCTTCAGGTAGCACCGCCACGATATCTAGAAAATAGCTTGAGCAACATAATCAGGATTGAAGTAAATAATTAGCAACAAATTTGCAACAAAATATCCAATAGTTGTTTCTTGAATTATTCTTGATCTAAGAAAATTACGTAAGCCGAGGAATGGCTAGGTAACGCCCATACACGCCATTTTGTTTTTCGAGATTCGAGACCTAGCCTATCTTTAAGCAACAAATTAGCAACAAATTATGCCACCTATCCCTTCAAAAGTTACAGCTGTGACGGTGCTAGATTATGTCTTAAGGTAGCAGCACCGCCAGGATATTTCGGAAACGGCTCAAGCAACAAATTTGGATTTAGCGTAAAAAATTAGCAACAAATTAGCAACAAAATATCCGATAGTTGTTTGTCGAATTATTCGTGATTTAAAAAAAATTACGTATGCAGAGGCCAATAGGCGCCATTTTGTTTTTCGAGATTCAGAACCTAGCCCATCTTGAAGCAACAAATTAGCAACAAATTGTGCCACCTGGCCCGTCAAAATGGCGGATAGATGATGACTGCCAAATATTCAAAATTACTGAATTTTGCTGAAAAGTGTATATATGTAATTTTTGGATTCGCTGATTACGAATCTGAACTCAGAGTTTGAAAAGCCAAAATAGAGGAGCCAGGATGGTGGCCAAAAATTGAAATTCTACCGGAATTTGCTAAAAATTGTATATTGTCGGTTTCCAAATTCGCTGATTAGTAATTTGAACTCAGATTTTGTAAATATAAAATGGCGGCCAAAAATTGAAATATTACTGGATTTTGCTAAAAAATTAGCTTATAATCAATAAATAACAAATAAAATCGGAGCTGATGTAATGAACTACATACATAGTATGGATTATTTTGTTAAATATAAATATATTGACTATTTTAAAAATTAATAAATGTTAAAAATATATTTTTTTTTAAATTACATAAAATTTGAAAGAAAAAATGAATGTTTCAGGATATTATTGAATAGAAGATTATCCTTATTTATTATTATTCATATTTATCTCTAAAAATGGGGGTTGGCGGCGGAGCGAGTAGGGGGCGAAGCGATATATATATATATCGCCCAAAATCACTACAGGCGGCACGAATCGGGAATAAGTAGAGATGCAAGCATAGACGAGAGGTTATGTGACGTCTTCGACTCTGAAATCAGGGATTAAACACAAATAACTTTCAGCCGGGCATGCGAACAAAGTGTATATTGCCCTCGGGAGCAGTGAGAACTATCAACGCCAGCGAGTTGCTGCACTCGCAGGAGTGCATAGCCTACTTTACTCCTTAGGTGCATAATCTACTATTTTGTTCATAACCAAGGAAATAAATATAGTCTAAGGACCTACAACTTTGGCTAGGGGGCTATGATTTTGTGCATGTACGAGTGAGTCAATTGCTGTACAAAAGTCCAAAAGTAGCACATTTCATATGCTTATTCGGCTCGAGCCTTTAAACATAAAATACCTTTATTAACAAAAAATTCATTATAACGGAATAAAACCGCTGAAAATTGTTTAACACATGGTTTCCACAAACTTAATTTACTAATTTCTTTTATGAATTTTTAATGCCAAAATTAAAAATTACAAAGGTCAAAAATTCCGACAGCGAAAATCCCGATATGTAATTTAACCGAGTGCTACATTATCGGAATAACTTTTGAATTGAATAGGAAAAATTACTACAAGAAAATTAGCAATGGTCAAAAATTCCCAAAATAATTTTGACAATGTTAAATAGTTGAGGACGATCTTTGGAGGCAAAATGAAATGATCTTATTTCTTTATGGCAACGTTTCGTTGGCTTAGTACGCCAACCTCATCAGGGCTTTATTCAAAACACAGAAATAAATTAACATATAAAACTTTTTTTTAAAGACAATTAAACCGCAAAGTGTAAATACAAAGATCAAAATTACCGAAATTATAAACGTATATATCATACGTCGATCAGATGTTATTCTCGACTGAAAACAATAACACGTACACTGTATTTATATACGCTAGACAATGTTTACATAAAGAGTTATACAGCATCAAGTTCGTTAATAATAGGAAAATACATTGTACTTAGTCTATGGATATCTTCCTTTTTATTAATACTATTTTGATTGCTTTTTATATATATCATTTCGGAAATCAGTCTTTTTTTGTAATTGCTTTCAAAATCTAAAATGGATGTATTTTCCCAATCGAACTCATGTTTGTTTTCTAATCGATGTGTACTGACAACAGACTCTTTATTTTTGTTTATTTTATATTCATTAATGCGTGTGTGTAACGATCTTTTAGTTTCTCCTATGTATGTAGCAGAGCAATTTAGGCAATCAAATTTATACACCACATTAGTACGATCCCATTTTTTGGTTATGTCTTTGCCTAACCGAATGACCGAAGACAAATTTTTATTCAATAATGGGATTGTACAAATGTTATAAGATTTTAACATATTAGATAGACTATTAAAATCTTTGGTAAACGGTAAAGACAATTTTGGTAATTTTTCATAGCAATTTTGGTGCGTATTATATGTATAACCATACTTAAGTTTTTTAAATCTAATTTCGCTATGTTTTTCTATAAACCACATAGGATAATCATTGTTACGTAAAATCTTCTATATGAGTTTTATATTGTCTAAGTGAAAATTAGAATCTGAGAGTAAAAACGCCCTATCAACTAGGTTAAAAATAATATTCTTTTTTTGCTGTATTGGACGATTTGAAAAATAATTGATTACACGTCCCGATGATGTCGGTTTTTGGTACCAATTTGTCAAAATTTTATTATCAGTTCTAATGAATGTCATATCTAAAAAATTAATTTTTTTATTCTCTTCTAGTTCATAAGTAAATTTTAAATTTATGTCATAAGCATTAAAAACTTCTATCACTGTGTCAATGTGTTGTTTTTTAACACAAATAAGCGTGTCGTCAACATATCTGTAATAAAAAATAGGGATACAGTCATAATGTAGTTCTAATTCTCGTAAGCAATTCTTTTCTAAATCATCCATTACAATGTCCGCAAATAATGGTGAAATCGGTGAACCCATCGGGGTTCCATAAATTTGTTGATAGGTTTGACCATTAAAAGTAAAAAACGTATTATTAAACAGAAAAGCGGTGCATTCTTTTAATTCATCAAGCGGGATCTTACAGTGATTATGGATGGAAACCGCTCTTCTATCTAAACTATTCAATACTAATTCGCACGAGATGTTTGTAAATAACGACGTTACGTCTAATGACAGTAAAGTGTATTCATCCGTTATTATTATATTTTTTAATTTTTCTTTCAATTCAAAACTGTTATTGATATGTGAACTAGGCTTAGGTATCACATTCTTAAGTTCTTGATATACTATTTTTGCTAAGAAATAAGTGGGGCTATTAACTAATGAAACAATAGGACGTAACGGTACATCAATTTTATGAATCTTTGGTAACCCATAACATTTCGCCAGTGTCGTATCAGATTGAGTTAAACTATTTTTATGAAAATTTTTGTACAAAAAACCATTATTATTTAAATAATTTAACATACTATATGTTCCATCTTTTAAACGTTTCAGTGGATTTTTACTTATCTTTTTATATGTTTTATCATCCGATAATAGATTCACCATCTTTTCGTTATAGATGGATTTTTCTAAACAAACCGTTACATTGCCTTTATCTGCTTTTGTAAAGAAAATATTATTATGTGTTTTTAAAAAGTTTTTGGTTATTTTTAGTTTTTTTGATAAAGCTCTGTCTGTATATGGTATATGTATATCAGTATTAACAGCCTTTTTTAAAGATCTTGTGACTTTTTTCCGTATTTCATTTTTCTCGTCATTGTTAATATGTACTGAATTGAGACAGTTCTCAACATTTTTTATTGTATTAACTATATCGTTATTAGAAATTTTTGAAATATGGCTAAAATTTGAACCCAATGTAACAATATCAATAACTTCCGACGGAATTTGAACATTCGTTAAATTCTTAAGCCACGTACTTTTATTACTATTGACGCTTGCGTTTGACTTTAAAGAGGCGAGCTTATTCATATGCAGAGAATCAAATTTTTCACGCATCGTTTTAGATTTATTTGAAGTGAATAAGAAAAACTTATCTATAGTCAAAGCGTCTAGCGTGGAAAGTGTAATTTTTTCTTTTATAACATTTAGGTTTTTTTCGATAAATTTTATATGCAAGTTGATATCTCGGATTTCTAAATTTAACAACTTAGTTGCGAAATATTTCATAAAATTTTTTAACTTTTTTTTACATGTCCTACTATGAAAACTTATATTGAAAATCTTTTTACTTAAATTTTTAATGTGTTGTGGTGTCACTCCAAATTTTCTGCATTCAAGAAGATAGCATCGTTGTGAATTACTGTTCGCCAGTAGTCGATTTGATCTTGTCCATCTTTGAAGAAGCTTCCATGTATCTATTCCATGTGTTTGTCTAATATATTCAAAGAAAGACGATGTTGTAGGGGAGTCTGTTTCCGATCGAAGACTCAGGTTCAATGTTGAATGTATAACGCCATCCATTTTTATATTAAATAATTGAGGACGATCTTTGGAGGCAAAATGAAATGATATTATTTATTTATGGCAACGTTTCATTGGCTTAGTACGCCAACCTCATCAGGCCTTTATTCAAAACACAGAAATAAATTAACATATAAAATTTTTTTTTTAAAGACAATTAAACCACAAAGTGTAAATACAAAAATCAAAATTACCGAAATTATAAACGTATATATCATACGTCGATTAGATGTTATTCTCGACTGAAAACAGTAACACGTACACTGTATTTATATACGCTGGACAATGTTTACATAAAGAGTTATACAGCATCAAGTTCGTTAATAATAGGAAAATACATTGTACTTAGTCTTTGGATACCTTCCTTTTTATTAATACTATTTTCATTGCTTTTTATATAGATCATTTCGGACACAGCAAAAAATGAATATTATTTTTAACCTAGTTAATAGGGCGTTTTTACTCTCAGATTCTAATTTTCACTTAGATAATATAAAACTCATAAAGAAGATTCTACGTAACAATGATTATCCTATGTGGTTTATAGAAAAACATATCGAAATTAGATTTAAAAAACTTAAGTGTGGTTATACATATAATACGCACCAAAATTGCTATGAAAAATTACCAAAATTGTCTTTACCGTTTACCAAAGATTTTAATAGTCTATCTAATATGTTAAAATCTTATAACATTCGTACAATCCCATTATTGAAAAAAAGTTTGTCTTCGATCAGTCGGTTAGGCAAAGACATAACCAAAAAATGGGATCGTACTAATGTGGTGTATAAATTTGATTGCCTAAATTGCTCTGCTACATACATAGGAGAAACTAAAAGATCGTTACACACACGCATTAATGAACATAAAATAAACAAAAATAAAGAGTCTGTTGTCAGTACACATCGATCAGAAAACAAACATGAGTTCGATTGGGAAAATACATCCATTTTAGATTTTGAAAGCAATTACAGAAAAAGACTGATTTCCGAAATGATCTATATAAAAAGCAATGAAAATAGTATTAATAAAAAGGAAGATATCCAAAGACTAAGTACAATGTATTTTCCTATTATTAACGAACTTGATGCTGTATAACTCTTTATGTAAACATTGTCCAGCGTATATAAATACAGTGTACGTGTTACTGTTTTCAGTCGAGAATAACATCTGATCGACGTATGATATATACGTTTATAATTTCGGTAATTTTGATTTTTGTATTTACACTTTGTGGTTTAATTGTCTTTAAATAAAAGTTTTATATGTTTATTTCTGTGTTTTGAATAAAGGCCTGATGAGGTTGGCGTACTAAGCCAACGAAACGTTGCCATAAAGAAATAAGATCATTTCATTTTGCCTCTAAAGATCGTCCTTAACTATTTAATATAAAAATGGATGGCGTTATACATTCAACATTGAACCTGAGTCTTCGATTGGAAACAGACTCCCCTACAACATCATCTTTCTTTGAATATATTAGACAAACACATGGAATAGATACATGGAAGCTTCTTCAAAGATGGACAAGATCAAATCGACTACTGGCGAACAGTAATTCACAACGATGCTATCTACTTGAATGCAGAAAATTTGGAGTGACACCACAACACATTAGAAATTTAAGTAAAAAGTTTTTCAATATAAGTTTTCATAGTAGGACATGTAAAAGAAAGTTAAAAAATTTTATGAAATATTTCGCAACTAAGTTGTTAAATTTAGAAATCCGAGATATCAACTTGTATATAAAATTTATCGAAAAAAACCTAAATGTTATAAAAGAAAAAATTACACTTTCCACGCTAGACGCTTTGACTATAGATAAGTTTTTCTTATTCACTTCAAATAAATCTAAAACTATGCGTGAAAATTTTGATTCTATGCATATGAATAAGCTCGCCTCTTTAAAGTCAAACGCAAGCGTCAATAGTAATAAAAGTACGTGGCTTAAGAATTTAACGAATGTTCAAATTCCGTCGGAAGTTATTGATATTGTTACATTGGGTTCAAATATTAGCCATATTTCAAAAATTTCTAATAACGATATAGTTAATACAATAAAAAATGTTGAAAACTGTCTCAATTCAGTACATATTAACAATGATGAGAAAAATGAAATACGGAAAAAAGTCACAAGATCTTTAAAAAAGGCTGTTAATACTGATATACATATACCATATACAGACAGAGCTTTATAAAAGAAAAACTAAAAATAACCAAAAACTTTTTAAAAATGCATAACGATATTTTCTTTACGAAAGCAGATAAAGGCAATGTAACGGTTTGTTTAGAAAAATCCATCTATAACGAAAAGATGGTGAATCTATTATCGGATGATAAAACATATAAAAAGATAAGTAAAAATCCACTGAAACGTTTAAAAGATGGAACATATAGTATGTTAAATTATTTAAATAATAATGGTTTTTTGTACAAAAATTTCTATAAAAATAGTTTAACTCAATCTGATACGACACTGGCGAAATGTTATGGATTACCAAAGATTCATAAAATTGATGTGCCGTTACGTCCTATCTTGTTTCATTAGTTAATAGCCCCACGTATTTCTTAGCAAAAATAGTATATCAAGAACTTAAGAATGCGATACCTAAGCCTAGTTCACATACCAATAACAGTTTTGAATTGAAAGAAAAATTAAAAAATATAATAATAACGGATGAATACACTTTACTGTCATTAGACGTAACGTCGTTATTTACAAATATCTCGTGCGAATTAGTGTTGGATAGTTTAGATAGAAGAGCGGTTTGCATCCATAATCACTGTAAGATCCGGCTTGATGAATTAAAAGAATGCACCGCTTTTCTGTTTAATAATACGTTTTTTACTTTTAATGGTCAAACCTATCAACAAATTTATGGAACCCCGATGGGTTCACCGATTTCACCATTATTTGTGGACATTGTAAAGAATGATTTGGAAAAGAATTGCTTACGAGAATTAGAACTACATTATGACTGTATTCCTATTTTTTATTACAGATATGTTGACGACACGCTTATTTGTGTTAAAAAACAACACATTGATACAGTGATAAAAGTTTTTAATGCTTATGACATAAATTTAAAATTTACTTATGAACTAGAAGAGAATAAAAAAATTAATTTTTTAGATATGACATTAATTAGAACTTGGTTGGTAAAGGCGCTTATGGTAGAGTGTGAATCATAATTTTGTATCTTGAGTCTAATGGCCAATTGTCTACCAGGAAAGGTTTAAATAAATGGACACCATTTATTTTTAACCGACGTTTCGGATACTTTTTTCGTGTCCCTCTTCAGGTGCTCTATATTTAACAAAAACCATTTACATAATAAATATATACAGTATGCTGAACTTACAAATTTTACACAACAAAACGTAGTTTTTACAATTCCAATTCAAAATAATTACATATTTATTAAACACTAATCACTTAAAAATTAATAAATCACAATTCGCAACTCTAAACAAATTATGTATAACAAGGTACACTTACATTACGTCAAGATGTAATAATAACGGGAGACTGTCCGTTTCGTCAATGCTTTAATTTTCGGCAAACGGTCTATATATACTAATCTACTGTAATTGTGTGTGTATATTTTGTGTGTATAAAGTATATAAAACGATGTGAGACAAGTGGGGATAGCGTTGAACGATTCGGAGCCGAAGCGAGATATCAGAGGAGCACGTCATAGTGTAAGTCATCCTAATGACACGGTACTCAAAACATACACGAATATTGTGGTGGATATTATATGCTCATCCAACGTGCTCTCCTAATATACCCGTTCGACTTTACAAAGTTTTAATACATAGTAAGAGTTATATTAAGCTAAATTTCGCAGTTATTAATTAATATATTATATTCTTTCGCTAGTTTATTGATTTCAAATTGTTTGTTTATATAATCTTTTTGTTGATGAATGAAGTATGCTTCTGGAAAAAGTCTTTTTCCGTTATTAATTTCTGTATCTAAGATTTTAATATTGTCAAAATCTATTGTATGATTGTTATTTTCAGTGTGCGCAAATAAGGAAGATTTATCATCTTTATCAAGATATTTTTTTCTATGCTCTTTTATTCGTACATTTAATCATCTACCTGTTAGGTAGGTTTTCGATACCAATTAGTTATTATATTACTTTCATCGTTTATTATAATTTTTATGTCCAAAAAACTAATGCTATTATTTTCAGAATGTTCAACAGTGAATTGTAAGTTTGTGTCATAAGAGTTGAAAATTTGTAACGTATCGCGTATATTATTTTTCGGTATACAAAGAACAATATCATCCACATAACGGTAATAAAATAGCGGTTTTTTTTGAAGTTTATTGATACATGAGTTTTCTAAATTTTCCATAACTATGTTAGATAATATAGGGCTTAACGGATTTCCCATAGCGGATCCGAATGTTTGTCTATAAAAATTGCCATTAAATTGAAAATAATTATTGTTTAGGATGAATTTAATTACTTTAAGGAATTCGGTACAGGTTATATTTATTCTATTGTGTATTTGATGCCACCTTCTTTCTATCGCTTCGTATACTAGGTATTCAGAAACATTTGTAAAAAGACTTACGACATTAAAACTCACTATTTCATAATTATATGGTATTTTGATATTTTCAAGTTTTTCTTTAAGCTTTAAACTATTATCTATATGTGATGACGAGGTTTTTAAATTATTTTGTAGGAATTGAGCAAAAAACTTTGAAACGTAGTAAGTAGGAGAGTTCACTGTGGATATTATGGGTCTGACTGGAAAATCTGCTTTATGTATTTTAATAAGACCATATACTTTTGATATACTGAATTTTTGAAGGACCGGGAGTAGTTGTTTTTTAGTACCACAAAAATCTATTTTATTGAGCCATTTCACTATATCATTTGTTTTCCTTTCTAGGCTTGATAAAGGGTTTGATTTTATTTTTACAATATTTTTGATCGTTAAATAGCATATCGGTTTTTTCTACGTAACATGATTTTTTAATTATCACTGTAGCATTCCCTTTATCAGCACTAGTTATTAGAATGTCTGAGTTCTGTTTTAGAAATTTTCTTGTTTTTCTTAAGATCTATTTTTAATTTTTAATTTTTTCGTATGAATTATTTGCTAGTTCTCTATTGTATGAATTTTTTATGGTGTTGAGGAAAGAGCTTCTTATTTTAGGAATATCAGCTTTATTCTTGTGTTTTTTAATAAAAGTTTCAAAATTCTTAATATATTGCAGTAGTAATTTGTTGTTGAATGTTTCATTAAAATTGAATTTCTCTCCAAGTTTTAATATATCAGTAACGTACGTTGGAAGTTCAATGCCCGAAACATTCACACACCAACTATCGTCAGTTTTCGCCGGTTCGATAACCTGTGTGTTATTGAAGTTGATAGAAGCACCCTCCATTGTTAATGTGAAAAATAGTAATATATATGGGATCCTGTGAGGGCCAATACGTAGAAAGAAAACACAATTGTAGCTTGTGCGACGTTTCGTCAGCTTGATTACTGACCTCTTCAGGCTTTATTAAAAAAATATACAAAATGGTGAGAATTTATTTTACAATTAAACAGAGATAATAAATTAACAATAATAATTAGACCAGGCTTACCACAACAAAAAATCTATGCTAATAAAAGATGACTTTATTAGCAACGTCGAACGAATAAAGTCAATGTTGTGGGAAACCATACACATCTCTACTTATATATATATATATATATATATACGAGTCAGTTTGTTTACATATATAAAGTCATAATAGAAAGTTAAAGAGCGATTTGTAACATTATTTAAATTTTGTGTATCCTCTGTTTTGTTAACTGTATTTTTTGTACTATTGATGTAAATCATTTCTGAAATTTTTCGTTTTTTGTAATCAACTTCTTTATCCAATATTTGTGTATTCTCCCAATCTATAATGTGGAAATTGTTTTGAGCATGTACAGCTATCATGGATTTGTCTTTCTTATCTTTTTCATGTTCTTTGATTCGAATTTTTAAAGCTCTTTTAGTTTCTCCCACATATGTAGCAGGACAGGTCTTGCAGTTGATCTTATATACAACCCCACACGTATTCATTTTTTCAAGTTTATCCTTCCCAAGCTTAATAACGTTATTAAGTTTTTTATTGATGAGTGGCACTGTGCGTATATTGTGTTTGGAAAAAATTCTACTACATTTATGAAAAAATTCTTCTTGGAATGGAATAGAAACAATAGGTTGGAGATCCCTGTTGGACGATGTCGTTTTGTTGGAGTATTTTATTTTGCGAAGTCTGTTGTGAATGCAATTGTCTATGAATGTTTTATGTGTGTTATTGTCTCGGACGTTAACCTCCGACACATCTTCCTTATATCTATCTTTTTCAATTTCTTTCTTATATTTTCTGAAATACATGGTTTCGAGTTTACGTTGTAGTTTTTCTTTTACTTTAACAATAATAAAGTTAAGTTTAGTAGCATAAAAGTCAGCAAACAATTCAATAGTGTTATTTTCTACATTCGTCTCTAATGATTTTTTACTTTTTATAATTTCTCTGTTTAACCATGCAATTTTTGTGTGTAAATCTATAATTTCTATGTTTAGCACTTGAATCATGATTTTTTCCGTCAACTTGTTTTGTTTAGTTACGCATTTTGTTGAGAACATGTAGTTATCTTTTAGATTCTTAGCATTGTAAATGTTTTGGAACAATATTAAAAAATCTACATTTAATTAAAAATTTACATTGTTCTCTCGCTTGTTTTTCCTTATATAACATTTTTGTTAAATACTGGGATTGTTTTTTCACTTTGAAATCGAAGATTTTGAAAATCAAATGCAGAGTGAAATTCAGATTCTTTTGAAAACTCATGTATCAATAAACTTAAAAAAAAAACCGCTATTTTATTACCGTTATGTGGATGATATTGTTCTTTGTATACCGAAAAATAATATACGCGATACGTTACAAATTTTCAACTCTTATGACACAAACTTACAATTCACTGTTGAACATTCTGAAAATAATAGCATTAGTTTTTTGGACATAAAAATTATAATAAACGATGAAAGTAATATAATAACTAATTGGTATCGAAAACCTACCTTTTCAGGAAGATATCTCAATTTTAATTCGCATCACCCGACAAGTAACAAAATAGCTATCATATACTGTCTCCTTGATAGAGCAATAAAATTATCGCACAATAGATTTCACAAAGAAAATACAGAATTTATCAAATACGTTTTAAAAAACAATAATTATCCACAGAATTTAGTTGATTTTCACATAAAGAAACGCTTAAAAATGCTACAAAGTTCAGATAACAGCTCCAAACAACAAAAAACCTACGATGGGGTTATATGTTTACCGTTTGTTAATGAGTTAGAATGTTTTACGAAAAATTTTTTTAAAAAACTTAATATTAATGTTGTGTTTAGTACCATAAATAAACTAAATAATGTAATAGTATTACGAAAAGATAAAGAAGAAAAATACAATAAAAACAATGTGGTGTATAAAATCAATTGTAAAAGTTGCGAAGCAACGTATGTGGGACAAACAGGTAGACGATTAAATGTACGAATAAAAGAGCATAGAAAAAAATATCTTGATAAAGATGATAAATCTTCCTTATTTGCGCACACTGAAAATAACAATCATACAATAGATTTTGACAATATTAAAATCTTAGATACAGAAATTAATAACGGAAAAAGACTTTTTTCAGAAGCATACTTCATTCATCAACAAAAAGATTATATAAACAAACAATTTGAAATCAATAAACTAGCGAAAGAATATAATATATTAATTAATAACTGCGAAATTTAGCTTAATATAACTCTTACTATGTATTAAAACTTTGTAAAGTTGAACGGGTATATTAGGAGAGCACGTTGGATGAGCATATAATATCCACCACAATATTCGTGTATGTTTTGAGTACCGTGTCATTAGGATGACTTACACTATGACGTGCTCCCCTGATATCTCGCTTCGGCTCCGAATCGTTGAACGCTATCCCCCCACTTGTCTCACATCGTTTTATATACTTTATACACACAAAATATACACACACAATTACAGTAGATTAGTATATATAGACCGTTTGCCGAAAATTAAAGCATTGACGAAACGGACAGTCTCCCGTTATTATTACATCTTGACGTAATGTAAGTGTACCTTGTTATACATAATTTGTTTAGAGTTGCGAATTGTGATTTATTAATTTTTAAGTGATTAGTGTTTAATAAATATGTAATTATTTTAAATTGGAATTGTAAAAACTACGTTTCGTTGTGTAAAATTTGTAAGTTCAACATACTGTATATATTAATTATGTAAATGGTTTTTGTTAAATATAGAACACCTGAAGAGGGACACGAAAAAAGTGTGCGGAATGTCGGTTAAAAATAAATGGTGTCCATTTATTTAAACCTTTCCTGGTAGACAATTGGCCATTAGACTCAAGATACAAAATTAATTAGAACTGATAATAAAATTTTGACAAATTGGTACCAAAAACCGACATCATCGGGACGTGTAATCAATTATTTTTCAAATTATCCAACACAACAAAAAAAGAATATTATTTTTAACCTAGTTGATAGGGCGTTTTTACTCTCAGATTCTAATTTTCACTTAGACAATATAAAACTCATAAAGAAGATTTTACGTAACAATGATTATCCTATGTGGTTTATAGAAAAACATATCGAAATTAGATTTAAAAAACTTAAGTATGGTTATACATATAATACACACCAAAATTGCTATGAAAAATTACCAAAATTGTCTTTACCGTTTACCAAAGATTTTAATAGTCTATCTAATATGTTAAAATCGTATAACATTTGTACAATCCCATTATTGAATAAAAGTTTGTCTTCGATCATTCGGTTAGGCAAAGACATAACCAAAAAATGGGATCGTACTAATGTGATGTATAAATTTGATTGCCTAAATTGCTCTGCTACATACATAGGAGAATCTAAAAGATCGTTACACACACGCATTAATGAACATAAAATAAACAAAAATAAAAAGTCTGTTGTCAGTACACATCGATTAGAAAACAATCATGAGTTCGATTGGGAAAATACATCCATTTTAGATTTTGAAAGCAATTACAAAAAAAGTCTGATTTCCGAAATGATTTATATAAAAAGCAATCAAAATAGTATTAATAAAAAGGAAGATATCCAAAGACTACGTACAATGTTTTTTCCTATTATTAACGAACTTGATGCTGTATAACTCTTTATGTAAACATTGTCCAGCGTATATAAATACAGTGATTATAACAATAACACGTATTTATATAGCGCACCGAGGACAGCTTTTAGTCCGTTACAACTGGCGCCCATAATGTGTGGAAACAGGAATACCTGCCACCGAAGAGCGTGCGGGGAAATTGATTCTTTTTTCCTACGGATTGAAGGAAAAACGGGTGGTGAAGATAACAGCGACGCGTCGCGCACCAAATTTCGCGAGCGCGCGGTAACTTACGTGTGTAAGCGTGTGTGTGTGGACTCTGCCGGTACGAGAGACCGACAGGGAGAAATAAACAATTTTTTTCTCGACCGGAAAGTTGCGTGTAATATCTTGGAAACGGTTTCGCGAAAATTTTTGTGTTTTTTTTTGTTTTGACTTTTTGAGATAAAAGTAGCGATTAGCGACTCCCAGCTGAAGGTACAAAATTGTAAGACCTCAACTGGGAGTCGAACCGAAACATACACACACACTCAAACGGAGTGTACCTGGTTAGGCGGGAAAACTAAATTGTTTTTACTGTTTACTTTTTGTATTTTTGGTACGCCAACCAGATACGTGCGTGCGATCGATTAGCCGCGCACAGGTACACTCCAAGAGATATTAGAACTTGTTGAGAGCGAGTTTCGTGCGGCTAATAACTCGTTAACGAGTTGCGCTCAACATATTTTGACAGCGATTAGTCAAATCAGCACAGTGATGGCGGGTTCGGCAAGAAAAGCCGTCGAGGATTGGTGTAGGTGCCTCAGTGACGAAGAGACACAGCAATATACGCAAGTTCTCGGTTTAAGGATGGACGGTAGACTATTCACGAGATTGATTCGCCTCAGTCGGTGGCTATCCGACGACTACGATCCCAGGGATTTAGCGGGGTTAGTCGCCGATGATGAGGATTCGGCACTGTTGGAGCGCATGAACGCACGTGAAGCGTTCGTGGATCACGTGATCTCCACCAGTGACAAGCCACATCCACTCGAGATACTGAAGTCGGACGCGACAGAAGCACAGTGTCTCGAGCGTAGCACTGTACGGGCAGCGGATGCCCCAGGTGTACAAGTTGAGGGCGACTCAACCGAGGCTGAGGAGAGTACCGGACGTCAATTGGAAAATGGCACAACGAACACGATTACGATCGCGGACGGTATGACGGTTCAAGTCCCGAACGAGTAGGCAGCATATGTCGAGGGAATCGAAGCCAGATTGCGGAGGATAGAAGAGACCCTCCGGACATTGATTGGCAAGTCAACAACCCGTCCGACGAGTGACACGACAGAGCTCGTTGGGACAAGTGGAGAGGCCAATCACGACGATTCGGCAAACTCGACGCCCACTTGTCAGTCACAGGAAAAAGAAACCGCAGCGACGAACTCCGGACAACATGGAAGGACGAGAAGAAGAGTTATGATACAGCAACCATGCCCCGGTGATAGAATATCACCGTCGCCACCCATCCCGCTCCCGAGCACGAACGAGTCTCGGCGATGCCTGGAGAGGGGGTTGAGCTCAGAATCAAGTGCGGAACACTTCCGATTCTGAGCAACGGCGCGATTCGCGGGATGCGACGTTGCTGACGGCGAGACACAACGTCAAAGACACGACCGACGGAACACCAAGGGATGTCGGTCAAGTAGTTCGACGTTGGGGAATGAGGTTCGCCGGAGATCGAGAGGAAAATATCGACTTGTTCCTCGATAGAGTCGAAGAGAAATGGGCGAAGCTTCCGGAAGACGAGAGATTAAGTGCTTTGTCCGAACACTTCGTCGGTGTGGCAGGGGTGTGGGTCCGTTCCCATAGACAGAGTTGGTCCACATGGAATGAGTTCCGCCGGAAAATTCATCGATGGTTCGGCGTGAAAGACCGGTTCCACCAGCGCTAAGCCCACGAGGTGGCGATGCGCACCCAAGGACCCGACGAATCCGTGCGTGAATTCATCACCTGCCCCGAGGCAATGATGAGTAAGATGGAGCCACCACCGCCCCTCGAAATCCAGCTGGGAACGTTTCGTCGAAATACGAAGCCACGGCTGCAGCAGCGGGTTAGACGAGGGGAATTCGCCGATGTCGATACGCTATCCGACACAGCGGTGGAGGCCGAGTTAGCAGGCACGCCGAAAAGCGTTATAAGCCCCCGCCTCCACCAGATGCTCGTGTTTACGCTGAGTTAGCGCACAGGGAACCCAAAGCGGCACCGTTAAGGGGGAAGAGAGCGGCGGTTGAGGACAAGGAGCCGCCACCGGTACCCTCCCCCCGGGGCAATGAAACGCTGGACGAGATGCTGGAGCGCTTCTCCCAAATGATTTTGGAAGGGATGAAGCAGATCAGCTCCGGATTCGCGCCAGCCTCTTCATCAGAGACGTCTGCGTCTCAGACCGAATCGCTAGAGAGACCGAAAAAGAAGAAGAAGAACAGAAAATTTCGGCTATATCGGAAGGAGAGCTCGGATAGCAGCGGCCCGTTCAGCTCGAGTAGTGGGACGAACACCGATGACCGAGCACGAACAGGCTCCGACGGAACAGTCGGCACGAGGGCGGCAGCATACGGGTTGTGGAAGTGCTGGGACTGCCGGGTGTCTGGTCACATTCGCCGAGAGTGCCCGAATCGAACGAGAGGCCCTCGGTAAACGAGTTCGTCTGCCGACGACACGCAGTGAACTCGCGAACACTGACGGGTCGGGTACGGTGCAAGGGAGACGAATCCTTCCACCGTACGAACCAGCGGAAGGGAGGATTTTCCCCTGGAACAACGAGACATCCCCTCCAAAAGACGAAGAAGCCGTTCGAGGATGAGAGATCGCGACCGCCGAGGAATTGACCGGTGAAGAGCGACCCACCGAAAGCCGGCGGAGCGCCAACGAGCAGCGAGCGTCCTGAGATCGGGTAAAAGCGCCCCGGGGACGCCCGCGCGGATCGGTTCGCGTCGCGATACGGACGGTAGGAGGAGGAATCCGAGAAACCCCCGAAAGCCCTATAGAATGCGGAAGTTCCGAGGGCAACGACGAAAAGCAGAGGGAGATAAATCGGTTCGAGGCAGGAACGAATGGAAGTTCGAGTCCTGTGATATCTCTCCGGGGAGGTAGCCGACGCGCCCCCGTGTAAGAGATTCAAGGATGCAGAGCTGACTATCCAGGGTATAGTCCGGAGAGAGTCGGAGAGTAGTGTACGAGGATCGCGGCAGCCATAGTGCAGTGTAGTGCACGAGAGGGAGAGAGAGAGAGCGAGTGAGCGGTGCAATAGTGCAGCGAAGGAGAGAGAGACGCAGCACGGCGCCGAGAGCCGCATTTCCTCGTGGCTGAGAGAGAGAGGGAGAGAGAGTCAAGCTCAACCACGGCCGAGAGCGCAAGTGAGAGAGAGAGGGAGCATCGCGGCCAAAGCCAGCTACGGCCGAGCCGAAACGCGGGAGCGAAAAAGAGAGAGAGAGAGAGAGCCCCGCGGCCGACAGAAGAGGAGAGAGAGAGAAAGAGACAGACGCCGCTGCGCACGGCAGCCGACACCGCCGAGAGGGTCCGCTCAAGCCCTGACTATAGGCTACGGAGGTAAGTCCTAGCCTGGCGATCACGTGCTCCCCCGCGGACGACGAGCATCCGGGGAGCGAGACCAACGCGAGCGAGCGAGGCCGCCGACGCGCGCGCGAGTCGATCGCGCGCGGCAATCGGCCTACGTCGCACAGTGCGGCCACGAGCAAAAAAAGCGCCGAAATTCGCGCTTGCCACGAAAAATGCATAAAAAAAAAGTTTGAGGCACGAAAATATTCGTTGTAACCTATATTTTATTAAACCGTTTCCCCTGGTATGATCGTAATCGATATGTATATGTATATCAGGCATATATTGAGCATACATACAGTAACCGCATTAAAATGACATTTTCGTGCAAAGCTTTTCATTACTCGATGTATCTACCATAATAAAAATATATTTAACACACACACACACACACACACACACACACACATATATATATATATATATATATATCATTAGATTATTATTAGACATACATAGGAGTTATATCGGTTCGTGTATGCGTGTATATATGCATATATATAAATATTATCTTATATCTTAAAAATGAACTAAATTAAAAAAATGGATTTTGTGGTAAGCGACACATACATGTATACATACACACAAGGACAAACACGCGCGTACACACCCACGCCCACACCCACCCACACCCATACCCACACACCCACACACACACACACACACACACACACACACACACACACACACACACACACACACACATACACACCACACACACACACGCACACACACACACACACACCACACACACACACACACACCACACACACACACACGACACACACACACACCACACACACACACACACCACACACACACACACCACACACACACACACACACACACACAAATATATCTGTGGTGCTAAGGAAGAAGGGAACAAATCACTTGGAAAAGTTTTAGAGATATGGCGATTTAAATGATAAAGCTTAAATGCAACTGCTATAGTTGTCCTTTTTCAATTACGTTGTAACTACAGAATAATGAACTTTTTACCAAATAAAAACTTCAAAATATGGTGTATTAAACCTCAAAAAAAAGAAAAATGGCTTTAACTCGATTTTCATAAAGAGTGGATTAATTCCCATCTTCCTTGGCACCACAGATATATTACTTATTATGAAATCCACTATTTATTAAATATTGAACATGTAGCTGTGGTATAATACAAATAATGCATATTATATTATATCAATAATAAGTAATATATAGTTGTGTGTGTGTGTGTGTATGCGCGTGTTTGTCCGTGTGTGTATCTATACGTGTATGTGTCGCATACCACAAAATCCATTTTTTTAATTTTATTCATTGTTAAGATGTAAGATAATATTTATATATATGGATATATACACACATACACGAACCGATATAACTCATATGTATGTCTAATAATAATCTAATGATATATATATGTGTGTGTGTGTGTTCAATATATTGTTATTATGGTAGATACATCGAGTAATGAAAAGCTTTGCACGAAAATGTCATTTTAATACGGTTACTGTATGTGTGCTCAATATACGCCTGATATACATATATATCGATTACGATCATACCGGGGGAAACGGTTTATTAAAATATAGGTTACAACGAATACTTACGTGCCCCAAACTTTTTTTTTTATGCATTTTTCGAGGCAAGCGCGAATTTCGGCGCTTTCTTTTGCTGGCGGCCCCACTGTGCGTCGGCGCGAGCCGCTTTTGCGCGTACGTGTGTGCGACCGTGCCCACACGTACTTCGCGTGCGCGGGCGCACCACCCGACCGGCGCGTACTAATAGCACGCACCGCGCGTGGTTTTAATGAATAGCCTCTAGGGGTAATAAAGGCGACTTGTTGATTTTACTTGTTCGCGTATTATTATCACGCATCCTGATTTCGATACCCTATTCGGTGGCACGGTGAAGAATACCGCCGGCCTCCGCGGTCGCGAGTACGTAGCACTCGCGTGATAGCTGAGTAGCTGGGGCAGCACGCTCGAGAGAGAGCGTGACGACGAAGTCGCGCGTTGTAATGGAGCAAAAAGGCGCGGCTGCTGCTGAAAGCAGCCGATGGCGAGCAACAGCACGGAGCTGACGGGCCGCTAATCGCCGAGGGTTGGCACGAGCAAGTGCTCGCGCATGTCAATTGCTGCGCCGTTCATCGGCAAGTCCGCGTTGAGATATAGCGCACCGAGGACAGCTTTTAGCGCGTTACAATATATATATATATATATATATATATAACTCTTATAGGTCTTTACACACACACACACACACACACACACACACACACACACACACACACACACACACACACACACACACACACACACACACACACACACACACACACACACACACACACACACACACACAGACACACACACACACACACACACACACACACACTGCGGCAACCAATACTTTTGAGGATCTATAGTTTTTTTCTCCAGAGTTCATATATGCTTGACTAAAGAAATAACTCCCTCTCTGCGTTGAAGGTATTAATATAAATCCTCAATAGTACCGTTTCATACCGAAGGAATTTTGAGAATGTCCTCAAAAGTCCGAAAAATCCTCAAAGTATCGAATCCGTGCTGACATAGATCCTCAAAAGCTGCATTTGATGTATTTATATACGGCCGGTTCTCGGTCATATCACAGATGAAAAATTTTTTTTTGCTTAAACTTTTTTTACGCATTCTCCACTATGCTTTGAACTACCCTGAATTTTTACAAATTTTTTTTACAATTATTTTCGGAGCTAAAAATCATCAAAGTTGCACATTTCATGAATTTTCATGATTTTTAGCATTTTTCAAATTCATTTTACTCATAATAGAAACATTCTATAAAAAAATCATCAGAGGACTTTTTGTCATAAAAACTCTATATTTTGTGAAAATCCATGTTACATAAGTCCAGCGATACTTTATCCATTTCATTATACCATTTTAATGTTAAAAAGTGAAATTTCATAAGGTGCGCTCATCGACTCAGCTTCAAAAAAAAATCTGGAAGTGTAGCTGGAACATGTACAAATGGCATCCTACTTGTGTTGGAATGGCCCAAACACTCATTTTTTAATAAAAAATTATAATATCATCAATTTCATGAAAAATGTGATTTTTATGCATAAGCCAAATGTTCACATTATGACTTTATTCTTCCAGCAATACTTTTAGTATTATTATTGCTTTATGTTGTTAAAATAACATTACTAATATTGTAAGAAAACATGAATATAATTTTTATTATATTTGATTTATTAAAAAATGTCCATGTCAACAACAAAGGTGTTGAGGTTTGTGGATAATTAATAGTGTTGAGGTTTGTGGTAAAGTAAGAAACCATTATTTAATAGAGAGAGATAAATATAGACTTTATTTTAGTGGCAAAAATGCCAGTCGGCTCGTCCGACTTACATCCCAGTTGAATAGCGAGAGAGTAAGAAACATTCTAAGTGCGCTACACTGCTCTCGCGTCTCACGCAACTCTCATACAGATATACTGGAGTGGGGAGACACTCATGTGTGTGTTTCGTCCGCCGTCGCTTGGCAGACGCGCATACCATTGTACCTATCCTCGCGTACAGCGCGCTGCATGTTGAAACATTCACATATTCCAACACGCCTCCTTGAATTTTCAAAATTATAATTAAATGTTCATTTTTTCATTCATTCATACAGTAATTTTAAGTATCACATCGTTAATAGATTTCTTTTATTTCAAATCAGTCTCAACGCTTTTCTATTTTTCAAAAACTTCGTCTTATCTAAACTCTTTGTTAACATATCAGCTAGATTAAATTCTGAGTCTATTTTTACAACATCAATTGTTCCATTTTCGTAGTTTTCATTAACGTAGTGATACTGCACTTCAATGTGCTTTGAGTTTTTTTGTAAAATTACCAAATTTTGCGATTGCAATTGCGCCTGAGTTATCTTCATACATTTCAATTGGTTTAACAAATTTTACGTTAAATGATTCGCATAATAAATTTTTAATGAACAAGATTTCTGTCACTGCTTCGGACATAGCAGTATATTTTGCAAAAGTAGAATATTTTGTTACTGTACTTTGTTTATGCGTTTTCCAAAAAATTAAATTTCCATATAATCTAATTACAAAACCTGTTGTAGATTTTCTATCTACATTATCTCCTGCATAGTCAGAATCTACCCATACAATCTAATACTTCGCTGTTAACATTATCATAGTATGTTAGCTTTAAATCTTTAGTCTTAAATAAGTATTTCAAAATTCTCAATGCATATTTAAAGTGTCTTTGGTCATAACAACTTTGGTAACGACTTAAATAATTAACGCTATATGTTATATCTGGCCTTGTGCCTGTACTGATATATAATAATTCGCCGATTAAATTTCTGTATTTTTTTCTTTCATCTATTTCATTTGCTTGTTCTAATTTTAGATTTCAAGGTTGTATTTTATAGCCAAAGATTCGATATATTTCGTTTGACTTAAAATCATTTTACTTCTGTCTTCACTATATTCAATATCGATGCCAATATATTGGTTAATTTTGCCCAAATCTTTCATTATAAATCTTTCCATTAAACTTGCTTTTACTTTGTTTATTTTATTTTTGTCTTTGCAACAAATCAAGAGATCATCTACAAAAACTAGTATATATATTGAATCTTTGCTTGTATTATTTACATATAGAAAGTAATCATAGTTACTTCTTACAAAATTTCATTTCTCGACATATTCGCTGAAACAATCGTACCATGCTCTAGGACTTTCTCTGAGACCATACAGAGCCTTTTGCAATTTGCAAACTTTATTGTCTCCAGTTTCATAACCTTTTGGTTCATTAATGTACACTTCTGATTTTACATTGCCATTTAGAAATGCCATTTCAACATCCATTTGTTCTATAAACAAATTATTTTTACAACTGTAAGACAATAAAATTTTCAACGTTTGCATTTTACCTACAGGTGAATAAACATTTTCAACATATTCTTTTTGTTGGAATCCTCTTACAACTAATCTCGCTTTATAAGTATCGTTATTTTTCTTTTTATAAACCCATTTAACATCAATGACCTTTTTATCTTTTGGCCTTTCGACAATTTGCAATGTGTGATTTTTCTTTAAACTGTTTATTTCGGAATCCATTGCTATTTGCCATTGTTTATATTCACTGGAGTTTATCGCCTCCTCGAATGTATTTGGTACATTTGCATCAATATACTTTACATAAATAAAATGAGTAGCTGGATTTCCGTATCTATTTACTGGACTTTTCTTTCTTTGCGATTTTCGCGGTATTATTAGTCTATCTCTATTTTCGTTGTCTTCGTTATCAGATTCGTTATCGTTTACATTATTCGCATCGATTAATTCAGTTTGCTCTCCTCTACTTTCCCCGAAGGTCGCAGTAGAGTGAGAAGGATATTCAGAACCGCTGTTGTTTGTTTCATTTAATTCTACGTTAATTTCAGAATCACTATTTTCGTTTTCTAAACAGATTAACTTTATACTATCTTCTATTACATCAACATGCTTTGCAGTAATTACTTTATTATTAACTAAGACTTTATAACCGTTTTCAACGTATCCTACTAATACACCTAGTTGTGCCTTATTATCCCACTTACTTTTCCTTAGAGCTTCCGGAACTCTTACGAAGACTCTACTTCCGTAAATTTTTTAATTTTTGACATTCGGCTTTATCCTAAAAAATATTTCATAGGGAGTTTTATTCTCTGACGTGTTTGCAATTGTTCGATTTTTTAAATAAGCTACCGTTTTCATTATTTCCGGCCAATATCTTCTATGAATTTTTGCTTCCCTCATTAAGCATCTACCTATATCCATTGCTGATTTATTATATCTCTCCGCTACTCCATTTAATTCGTGAACGTAGGGTGGACATGTCAATAATTCTATTCCTTTTGATTTTACAAAATCGAAAATTTCGCGATTTAGATATTCTCTACCGTTATCACATTGCATCTTTTTAATTCTCTTATTAAATTTATTTTCTACTAAATTTACGAATTCAATAAAACAACTTGCAGTTTCTGACTTATTCTTAATGCAAAAGATTCTAGTACATTTACTATAATCATCAATAAATGTAAGAAAATATTTTTCTCCACCATAGCCAGTAGTACTATGTGGACCATTTAAATCAGTGTGTATTAACTCTAGGATTTCTTTCGTTTTTGTTCGATTATTTTCAAACGGTATATTTGCCATTTTCCTTGTATGCAATTTGCACATTTCATATCTATTTTTTCTAATTCATCTGGTACACCTTCAACTAATTTATTATTTACTATTTTATTCAAATAATTAAAATTTACATGGCCAAGTGCTCTATGCCATTTTTCTTTATCTGATAATCTTACTGAATTTATATATTTATCTTTATTTTTATTCGTTAGTGCATAACTTTTCAAAGAATACAAATTATCAATTTTATTTGCAATAGCTACTAATTCTCCCGATTTATTGTAAATTTTAGCATTACTGTCTCGTGCCGTTATTGTAGCATTTTTAGTTATTCTGGAAAAGCTTAACATATTTTGCTTTAATTCATTCTACAGAATATACATTACTCAAATCAATTTGTTTTTCATTATAATAATTTCTAACTTTAATTTTTATATTACCGATTTTCGTCGCTTTTAACATTTTACCGTCTGGTAATTTTACATTTACCGGATCTTTTAAAACTATATACTTCTCAAAATATTTATCGCTTTTAATAATACGGTCTGTGGAACCACTGTCCAATAACCAATTTATTTCGTTACCTTCGCATTCTGTATTTACGCTATAACCTGTTATGTCCTTTACTTCTGGGCCGCATACTTGTGTTGACCACGTCTCGGATGATGAACCCTGCTGTCCGTTGACTTGTTTTGATTTGAACTGCGTCCGCGTCCTCTGCCTCGATTGTAGCTTCGTTGGTTTCCACGTTGTCCTCTCGATGATTGGGCACCTCTGCCTCTGCCGCCTTGTTGGCCTTTCCAACAATCCTTTTGATAATGTCCGATATTGCCGCAAGTAAAGCACTGTCCGTTTGTCTTTGTTGAGAATGTGCTTGCATTACTTTTCTTTTCTGAATTATTTTTAACTAACTTCTTTTCTTTGATTTTTGATTTTACGTAATCTACTGTCCTTTCTCTTTCTGGAATGACGTCGATAAAGTCACCAATATAACTGTAATTTGCTGGTAATGCTTTGATTAAGTATCGCATTTTCTCAGTTTCATCTATCTTTCCTCCGGCTGCTTTAAATTCGTTCACCGCTTTCTCAAATTCTACGAAGAATTCTTCAACATTTTCATAATTCTTTAATTTAATATCTTCAATTTTTCCTCGGCATATTATTTGTAATGACGTGGATTTCATCACATATAATTTATCCAAATTCGCAATAATTTCACAGGCTGATTTGCACTCACAAACATATTCTAATTGCTTATCCGAAATAGTGCTAATTAATATATTTCTTGCCTTCAAATCCTTTTTCTTCCATTCATCTGCTTTATCTGTCTCAGCCCGTTCTCTTTCGGCTTGCTCTTTGCACTCTTTATATTCTAATAGAGTCATTAAGCGAAATTTCCAACTTGTATAATTTGCACCATCAAAAATGGGAATTACTATATCTTCGATTTTTGCTTGCTTAGCCATCTCGACTTCTTTTAATTTAATATCTTCGTACACTTTTATTACTTTATTTAGCGTAATTACTTTCTGCACTATTTTCACAAAACGTTTTTCAGCAATCTTTTCCTCAATTATTTCTTCGCTTTCATCTTCAAAGTTATCTCGTATTCCTTCTTCTTTGGTTTTTACTTTTCCTTTAGTGTCCATTTACCACATGTATAACCTCAAATTCTGCTACGTGCTCTATTCTTGCACCGTGCAGCGTGCTTCACACAAGAAATCTAATCTGCTCGCATCGGCTTGAATTATTCAT
This sequence comes from Torymus aiolomorphi, assembly GCA_036365515.1. Lineage (NCBI taxonomy): Eukaryota > Metazoa > Arthropoda > Insecta > Hymenoptera > Torymidae > Torymus > Torymus aiolomorphi. The sequence continues at coordinate 168,179,590 of CM070874.1, read as the reverse complement.
AAATTTTTCAAAAATTCTTTCTTATATCACGTATAGACATATTCTATTATGTATTCACACTTGTATTTTTCTTACTTTTGCACTTTTCCTTCAATATTTTTCACAGTGAATTTTTCGCGAGCCATGTGCTTTTTTCTTGCTACGACAAGGCTACCCCAATACTTGCCGAGGCTTGTATTGAGTCAGAGTCTTTTTTCTTTTTTACTTACCAACCAGGTACTCTGCTACCATGTTAAGGTTTGTGGATAATTAATAGTGTTGAGGTTTGTGGTAAAGTAAGAAACCATTATTTAATAGAGAGAGATAAATATAGAGACTTTATTTTAGTGGCAAAAATGCCAGTCGGCACGTCCGACTTACATCCCAGTTGAATAGCGAGAGAGTAAGAAACATTCTAAGTGCGCTACACTGCTCTCGCGTCTCACGCAACTCTCATACAGACATACTGGAGTGGGGAGACACTCATGTGTGTGTTTTGTCCGCCGTCGCTTGGCAGACGCGCATACCATTGTACCTATCCTCGCGTACAGCGCGCTGCATGTTGAAACATTCACATATTCCAACAAAAGGTTTTATTAAATATTATTAAATATCAAGCAGTTGCTCCGACAGTTTCATAAAAAATAAATCATATAATTTCAAGATATTTTATAATATTAACTTAATCAAAATTATTTACTCATAAAATATATATATATAATTTAAGCTATGTCGTATAAAATTGATCAAGTCGTTCCATAAAACAGTTACAAGGCAGTATAAATATTGTAAAATCTTTATGTATGCATTAAATGGGTTACATAACGTACTTCTTGGCCAATTTTATCAATCATGTATAAATCAGATTGTGGTTCGCTTTGAATTGAGAATAGTAATCCTCTAGACCCGTCAGACGAGCTTGTGCAGTGATTTGGGTCTTTTGTTTGCACCCTTTTTTCTAAAATTAGCAAACGAATTGTTTACCTGTTTGTGCAAGTCCAGTTGCACGGCGTATAAAGCATCCATCTTGAATAGATTTACTAGATGCAATCGCGCTAACTAAAAAGAGAACTGACTTGTAAAAGGGTTTGAATTTTGCTCGATGACAATCTAACTAGTTAGTTGTGGGGTCTCTCTTACTATTTACTGCCTTGGATAGTAAGATATTCAAGAAGAATCTAAGCCAAGCGGAGTGACAATCCTTTTGAAGACAAGACAACTTCGAAGAAACTGTGAAGTGATAGTCTACCAAATGCTGATTGTTTGAAACAAAAGAAATTGGCTAAATCCTATTCTAACTAATTGTGTTTCTAAAACGAGTTTGGATGGAGGTTCATCGATGTATATGATTCAGATCTAAGGCATACTGACATTTTCCTTAGTCTGAGCACTCAGTTTTCTTGATGCCAAGCATACTGATAGAATTCCTGGCATCAAGCCTACGTTGCATACGGTGTTCGTAATCAGTTTACGCACACATGCCTTTCTACTACCTACGTTACCTAAAAACTCTTTAGTCGAAGCTAACATTCATTTGCACACACTTTGCCCACTCTCACACAACTGACCGTACAAGCTCAAGTACTAAGACCCATTAAAAGCTGATTTCGCACATCCACACTTCATGCTAAGCATCCCTCCCTCATACATATAATTTTCTCACTACTGTCTCTGATATTTCACCAAGTTTACTCTTGACTAATGAAGCTGTTGCCACTGCTGCGATGACTACAGGTGTGACGAGAGTAGTGATGTAGCTATGATGAGTTGCAGAGAAGTACTGGAAGCTTGATGCGATGCGTGGATGCAGTCGAGCTGTGCTCGAGACTGCTTGTCCACTCAGGACTTAAGTCGAATGTGCTGTAGAGCACCTGGGTACCTCTAGGTTGAGTGAAGGGCTGTGAAGCACGTGCCAGCTTTCGTAACAGCTATGAGTGAAAGCACCTGGTAGCGTGTAGGCATATAGCGTGTAGCATCAACTGAAAATATGCAAAATTATAAGCAAAGTGGTGTAAATGTGGTGCGAGCAACAGTCTACACTATGCATTTACCGTTACTATTTAAGCAAACTGTAACTAGATAATACAAGGTCTTGATAGCCTAAATTTAAATATAGGCTATTTTTTATCTTGATTAGATGCATCATTTAAATGATGCATTTAATCAAGATAAAAAAATTGCACTAAGGTAGAGCAAAGCTGAGGGCACACTAATGTGTTTGAATATACTACATATATCCTGGAGCTGTATCGTGTGGCCATTTAGTTCGAGTTTAGGGTACTCGAACTTTCTTCTCTTTGTTACGAGAACAGCCTCGCTCTTCTCCTGGGATAGTTCGAGGCCATATGCTTTTATCCAGCGGCACTATGGCCATATCATCCGCATATCCTACTCAAACTACTTCTTTGAATAGTTTGACCAAAACTAGCTCGGGGAAGGAACCCCGAAATAAAACCAAAATGAGTGATAAGTCCACGGAAACGATTATCCATGGGGGTAAACCGGTAAACGGATGTCCCCCCGGTGGTTCCGATCGGGGTATAGTAGACCCAATGGCCACCTCAGGGTATCATATCCTCCAACTCTGATATGGAGGAGACCAATCACTCGCTAAAAACTCTGAGTGTAATGGTTTGGGCCCTCAGCCTCCTCCAAACGGCTACCAAAACCCTATCGGCGCGGTGGCATACTTGGCCGCGTCAACAGGAGCAGCAACAAGCGCAGCTCTAGCTGCAAAAGACAGAGTACTCGACACTTGGAAACACATCCAGGGAGCAGAGTCGAAGAAAGGCGAGCTACTGGGTAAGATTCAAGAGAATCTAGACAAGATGGATGCAGTGGTCGGTGAGGCACGTAATATCCACAAGTGCGTCAAAGAGAATCTGCAGAAAGTAATGTCCTTAATGCGACGTCTAACCAGTGCCAGAGAAGCAACTGGCAAGATAAAGTCGAGCTTCGACCTAATACTGCTGAACAGTGACCAACGCCCACAGTGCTCAGATGTCTCGGTACAGACTACAGTACCAGAAGAAAAGAGAAAGGAAAGTTCGTCCCCATCCATGGCAACTATCAAGAGACAGAAGACGGAAGACAGAGGAATGACCAGGCATGCATGTGTGTATGTATGTATGTATGTATGAAACTAAATTTTGTCCCCGTCATAACTCTTGAACAGATAGACATAATGAGCTCAACTTTCGCATGCATCTTAGGTATGTCCTAACTTAAAACTGATTAAATTTTGAAGTCAAATGGATGATTTAAACTCTTATTTTGAAAAAATATCAATTTTGCAAAAATTTTTTTTTCAAAAAAATTTTTTTTGAATTTTTTCTTATGATATGGAAAATGTAGACCGATATTCTCAAAGTACATTCTATTTCCTTCTAAATTATGCATTTTAAAACTACTCAATAGTGATTTTTGACTTATAATTGAGAATTTGAAAAAGTAGCAACTTTTTCGAAAAATATAACAGCTATGTGAAGTGTAAATAACTTTTTCAGCATTTCATCTTAGAGATGTTTATATACTATAAATATATATTCTTGCAATATGCTTAATTCCATCTCTATTCATGTCTTTTGAGAAGGTTTAGTTATTTAAAGTTATTTTTGAGTTGAGAATACGGATTTGAAGATTTTATCAACTCAGAACAATATTATGCTTTTTAATGAATTGAAAAATTTCTTTAACTATTTGTATTGAACAAATATAGAATATAAGCAAGTATAAATTAAGTAAGTTTGATAATATTTTAATATTTTTGTTTCACGATTTTATAATTTTTTAATTGAACCACGAATTATAATACGGTTTTAACTTTAGACTGTTATTTAATTCAGATGTTTGATAAAAAAAAATGACAAAAATATTGAAGATACTCTATGAGAAAGCATTCTGCTAATTCAGTTAGCAGCGGTTTTTTTGACTGTGAGCTGCGCGCCTACTTTAACTCGTCCGCGCTAATTAACTAGTTAAATTTAAGGAGGTCGTTTGTTAACAATGAACAAATCACCATCGCAAATCCACTCACAATGAAATAGTTTATTAGTCATGTTGAATTACCCTTAACTATGTGTAAATTAAATTTATCAATTTAGTTTGCAAAACTGAAATTGCCTTGATTGTTTGTAAATGCAAAGTTAAATTTGTTTTAATTAGGTATATGTACATACAAAGTTATATTTTAAATTATTGTGTAAACACAATTAATTAAAATGAATTCAGGAAAGAATTTGATGGTAAAATTTCTTACTAAAGTATTATTTCTATCTGGGTATAGTCGTACCCGTTGCAGTTGAAGCCTTCACAATTATAATCAAAAAAATTCACTTTTTCCCCGAAAAAGAGGTCTCGGTAAGACAGGGATAAAGATGTTTTATGATTGTATTAGTACAATTGATTAATCAAAGTATAAGTTGATTAACTCAATAACCTGATTAGCCAATAAGCTATAAAAAACTTGAGAATGAAATCAGTAGGCCAGAAAAATATACAGAAGATAAAGCTTTGGTGAGACAAATAAATAAAATGTAAAAAATAAATTACATCTTGGGTTTTATTATTCAAATCGAAGCCGCTATATAGGTAAAATTGATTTAATGCACATATTTGAGCTTTGAGTAAGAACGAATAAAAAAATGAAAAAAATCGCGTTTTTGGGTTTCTATATGTTTCTTATAGCATCTAGAATACTTGTTTACAGTAATTTGTTTTGTACATTTTATGTATTTGTCTCACCAATGCTTCATCTTCTGTATATTTTTCTGGCCTACTGATTTCATTCTCATGTTTTTTATAACTTATTGGCTAATCAGATTATTGAGTTAATCAACTTATACTTTCACTAATCAATTGTACTAGCGCAATAATATAATATCTTTATAGAAGTATTTATGAAGTGTTTTATTAATTTTCGGAATTTTGGCATTTTTAATCACTGACTTTCGGAATTTGTACCCGTGTGTGATGTAGCCGTTGATAGTTTTTATTTCGACTATTCGGCGTTTCTGACATTTGATTTTATGAACCATTGTCAAAATTCAATGTTGAATGTATAACGCCATCCATTTTTATATTAAATAGTTGAGGACGATCTTTGGAGGCAAAATGAAATGATCTTATTTCTTTATGGAAACGTTTCGTTGGCTTAGTACGCCAACCTCATCAGGCCTTTATTCAAAACACAGAAATAAATTAACATATAAAACTTTTTTTTTAAAGACAATTAAACCACAAAGTGTAAATACAAAAATCACAATTACCGAAATTATAAACGTATATATCATACGTCGATCAGATGTTATTCTCGACTGAAAACAATAACACGTATTTATATGCGCTATTCTGTTCTGAGTGAGTGGCAGGGGATGCAGGTGGATGCTGCTCCCTTTCTATTTGCTTGGAGTCCTCTATAAATTGGAGGAATTCACTTTTCCTATCGAAAAATGAGTCAATGATCTGCTCACTCAGATTTCAAGAAAAATAAATGTGATCTTGAGGTACGTCTTTGATACCTAAGATACATCTCAACGCGGACTTGCCGATGAACGGCGCAGCAATTGATAGGCGCGAGCACTTGCTCGTGCCAACCCTCGGCGATTAGCGGCCCGTCAGCTCCGTGCTGTTGCTCGCCGTCGGCTGCTTTCAGCAGCAGCCGCGCCTTTTCACTCCGTTACAACGCGCTACTTCGTCGTCGCGCTCTCTCCCGAGCGCGCTGCCCCAGCTACTCAGCTATCACGCGAGTGCTACGTACTCACGACCGCGGAGGCCGGCGGTATTCTTCACCGTGCCACCGAATAGGGAATCGAAATCAGGATGCGTGAAATAATATGCGAACAAGTAAAATCAACAAGTCGCCTTTATTACCCCTTTTCTACTATTCATTAAATACACGCGCGGCGCGTGCTATTAGTATGCGCCGATGCGAGTGGTGCGCCCGCGCACGCGAAGTACGTGTGGGCGCGGTCGCACACACGTACGCGCAAAAGCGGCTCGCACCGACGTAGGTCGATCGCCGCGCGCGATCGACTCTCGCGCGCACGTCGGCGGCCTCGCTCGCTCGAGTAGGTAAACTACAGGGCTTCTGGACCCCCCCACCACCTCACCCACCCACGACCCCCCTCTCCCACCCCACCCCTCGTCTACGGGACAGGACGTCACAAACCTTCTAGAACATTCGAGAGGCAGACCCCGCAATGACGTCATCGAACCTTCTCGAAGATTGCACAATAGCCCTCAATGTGTGCCATTGTGCGACCCTGGGCCTGCTTGAGTTCGCACGCGCGCGTTATTCGTATAGGGACATGCAGCGCATAGGCCGATATTCGCTACCACCTTATCGCAGCGATTCTCGGAACTCCAATTATTTTAATCGCGACCGCCTCACGAGCAGCCCCTATCCCCCTGCTGAATATTCGATGATGACATGTGCGACCCTGTAGGAGGTGTCAAATTACAGATAACAATTGTTATCCCGATTGACGTCATTACGCCGTACACCGTCATTAAATGTTTTTTTCCAAAATGCGCGTGCGCGTGGATCGGAGCTGCGGTGGGCATCGCGGAGCATACGTGGCCCGGGGCCCGTGCAGTGTAGAGCATACTGCGTGATATCAGATGTCATCGAGCAAGTATTTCAATTGCGCTCTCCTTCTCCACACTCTTTCGTTTCGTCTTAAAAAATTAAGGATTATTAATTTGTTAATAAAAATTTTATTTGACAATGTCAATGGGTAGATGGCCCGATAACTACGTCTCATCAGGAACCAAAAATTTGATTATTTTTTCGATATCTTGAGCCGTTTACGAGATATAGAATTTATTTGATTTTAGCATGAGTTTATCATATATTGATGTCCCGTATATGCAATGCGTTATCTATCGCACCTCCTCTTTGTTCTGATATTCGCACCGCGCGATTCTTGGAACTGGAGAGGATTTCAATTGCGCTCTCCTTATCCACTCTCTTTCGTTTTGTCTTATAAAATTTAGGATTATTAATTTGTTAATAAAAATTTTATTTAACAATGTCAATGAGTAGATGGCCCGATAATTACCTCTCATGAGGAACCAAAAATTTCATTATTTTTTCGATATCTTGAGCCGTTTACGAGATATAGAATAAAATTGATTTTAGCATGAGTTTATTGCTGAGATTTCGCATACAATTTCTTATAAGCTATTTAATACTTTAATTTACGTATGAGATATGAGGAAAGAAAAATGAAAACAGTAATATTCAGTATAAGAAATGTTTATTAAGCACAATTTTTACATGTATTGCGTAATAATTTTACATTCATTTCAATTTATTTCATTGAACTGCAGCCCCTTTATTAAACATAATTTTTTACAAGGAAGTTTTTCATATTATATTAGCATTACATTGAATACAATCTCTTCTTAAAGGTGGCACTGCAGTTTCCATATAATTGTGCTTTCGACAACGTAGACATTTTAAAATTTCTTCATCACTTTTTAAATCTTCAGGCAGCTTATCCCACGCCTGCTCGAGACTATTTGCTCCGAACGTTGTGAGAAATGCCTTAGGCAACTGAGCAATATCTGTAGGACTTAAAAATGATAAATGTTCAGTGCGAAAAAATATCTTGAGCGATCGCTCCAGCGATGGCTTATTATCATAATAAAATTTTCTGAGCAATAGTACATTTCGATGTGCACAATTTGCCTTATAAGCAAGTCTATGATGCGGGCATAGTTGCTCCAACACATCAAACTTGAGTCTCTGCAGTGATGGACAGTGCATGTCACTCATATCATATTCGTTGAGGTTATATTGTTCAAGGCATTGTTTTTTCTCCAGGCCTTTAACGTAAACAACACTTGCATCATCTAGGCTGTTGCGTAGCACATTTTCGAGTTCTTCATATGGCAATTCGCCAGAGCTTCATGATAAACCGTGATAATTACGCTCCAACCAGCAATTTTGACTTTTATACTTTGCTGGAACTCTACACCAAGGTGTGGGTGGCTTGAAAGTAAACACCGCTGGTTTCACGTTTCCATTCAGAGGACCAATGGCTAATTCTTTGACAACAAATTCATTGATGGGTTGCTTGAACCCTTGCACATCCACCACGTACTCCATGTTGACTGACTGTTCAAATGGCTTTGTAGGGTCTTTTATACCTTCATCCCTTCCTTAGAATAATTTCTTAATATCCCTACTTATGGGATTATATTCAATAATACGGTCGTGTAATATCAAGCAGTAGGCTGATGTCTGGGCTGGAAAATTTTCTTTAGCCTCAAATTCAAGACGAACGTCAACTAGAGCCTGCTTCAACGACTCATTCTGTTTTGAACAATCGATGACAATTAGAGAAGCATGCTGTATATACTCTCCTTTCTTGACTAGGTTCTGCTGCCTCTTTTCCATAATACACATTTTGAAAGCTTACATACATATCATACAATAAAGCGTATTGATTTTGATCAATGTTAAGATTGAGATTTCCATAAGGATAGTATTATGAATTGAGAAATAGTTTGATATTACTTATATTGCAATGATCAAAGCGGCTAGCGTTAGATCCACTTTGTCCTTTACGATTAGTCTGAAAGCCTAGAATGACGAATCGGGGTTTTTCCAGCTGATTTGAGGTCTTTACAGTCCAAACATGCTTCGATGTGGTTGGGAGTAATGGATACTCATATAGCTCCCAACTACGGAAACTCATAGCAATCGATTTTTCCTTCTGTAGGTAATGAAGGAGACGTATTTTATGCTTGTCGGATAATACCACATATGGCATTAACCATTCAATTTTAATTAGATTAATTTTAAACTCTTCTGCTTGTGTTTGCACAATAGCATTTACATCATTCTTTGATCCTGTGAGAACAAGCTCATGCTTGCAATTGACTATGATTTTACGATAGTCTTCCGCAAAGCCGAGAATCATAGTTAGTGGTATGGACACATCAAAGTAGCCAGGATTATTGGTGATTTGTTGAGTTTCTCCAATATCAATCCAGTCTGCGTTTTCCAAGTTTTGTGTAGGATTGAAGGACACCAAACCTTTCATTAGACTTGTCAAACCAACGTTTTTACATTTATCAATCTCTACAGCATTAATTTCATATCGAATTTCTTCGAAAAGATGACAGAGGGCGTTGTTTACAAGCTTAGTGTTGACAGGTGCTGTACCATCTGCCTTAGTTAATCGACCATGAATATGTAATGAACTACGTGAAGGTAGTAGACAGAGATCTTGATGTTGTATAGCGATACGAATTTCATCGCTGTTATTGAAAGCGGATGAAGTGTAAGGCTGATGTGCATGCACTTCATAATGAGCGACAGATTCATCGAATTCCACGGGTGATTGTACGTTCAATATATCTTCCATCTTTGAAAGAGCAGAAAAATAGACAACTTATTTTCTTCCAACTTTTTTTTTGACCTGGAGGCCTAGGCTTCTTAGGAAGCGAATGTTCTGTGGTGTTAGCTCTTTCACTGTTCGATGATGACTGATCTTCTGATGACATGGCTTGTTCTTAATATAGCTTTTGTGGTTACATACGATTCCCATAATTATGATGCTGCTTTGACGTGTAGTCTAATTGTTATAATTTCTCCACGAAAATTCACAAAATTTCCGTCTTGGTCGACAATTCGCAACTGTATATTATTGATAGTATGAACTGTAATTGGTAAATAAATAACTTGTGTTGGAATTTCAATGATCTTATAGCATGGAGGAACAGCTGGAAAAAATTCGTGTATTGTATGTACTTTCCGTTCGTTTATATAGGCTCCAGCTGTAATGTTGCACTCAACTCGCAAAGCGTTAACCTTGAGAATAGCTACAGGTAAATCTGATTCGTGAGTAATATTTGCTGAAAGAGTACGCTCTGTAAAACCTAATAATCTTCCAATAGAATCTTCAGGTTTAAAATCTATCGTATGACTGCACTTTATAGTACTACGAAGAGTATTATTATTAGGTTTAAGGCTGAGTACTATGCCTTTAGATGTAAGTATTTCCTGTAGATGGCGCTCAATATCTTCAATCTCCCAGCTACCTGTCGGTAATGTCACTATCTCTTCTCCGACGTAAAACTTGTTATTTCCGATATCAATATTGGGTATTGAATTGAAGGTTAAAAGTTCAACCAATCCTAGAACGTATCTTTTATTTGGCAAGAGTTCAATTGGTGGAAAGTATTGAGCTTCTAGTATAGATGACGTTCCAGATAAACTTAGCATCAATGATTCACCCATGACTGCATAATTAATATTGACTATGTATAACATTTACATCGTTTTATATAGCCTCATTCAGAAACTTTAAACAGAGATGCCCACAGTTGTACGAGTTATAATCGTGATATCTATCGTGATTGTACTTTACGGTGCTAACGCCCAGGTAATCCAGAAGTTCTACAGGGGGCTGAAGGTCTCCAAAACTATTGAAGTACACAACATCATTACCTCGTTTTCGATAGGCTACCCAATGTGTACCAAGTCCTCTTTCATCATCGAGATTAACGATCGCTGATTCGCGGTAATGTGGACCTTTTGCTGGTAATGTATTTCGCATGAATACACCACGAAAGTATGGAATTTGCATAATACAAGCATATTTTATCAAGGTCGAGGCACTGAACCTCCCTCGTTGGCTTGGCACGTCCGACGGTTCGACATGGTACATACACGGTTTCGCCGACGCATCAACACGCGCCTATGCTGCAGCGGTCTACGTTACCACGAAGAGGAGCTTTATTAGTTGCCAAAACAAAGGTCACGCCCGTAAAAACCATCAGCATCCCGAGATTGGAACTGTGCGGCGTAGTACTTTCGTCACGCCTTATTAAATACATTAAGACTCAACTGCTGTCTGAGCCTACCGCTACCTTCTGCTGGTCCGACTCTCAGGGGGTACTAGCATGGTTATCCGACCATCTGTCGTGCTGGGACACGTTTGTCGCTAACAGGGTGAGCGAGATCCTCACCTCGCTGCCAAATGCTCAGTGGCAGCACGTGAAGTCAGCCGACAATCCAGCCGATCTTGCCGCAAGAGGAACTTTATCAGCTCAGCTACTGAAAGAGGGGATATGGTGGCACGGCCCATCCTGGCTTACGTCTCGCTGGGAGAATTGGATAATACCTTCTAGGGTCTATCAGACAGATCTTGAGCAGAAGAGACTGTTGGACTTTCGCATCTGGATACGCGGCTCAAGAAAAACCTTTCGAGAAACTCATGTCAAGTTTTTCCTCGCTCCAGAAATTCATCCATGTCATTTCTTATGTTCTTAGGTGGAAGGCCAAAGTGCAAGGAATTAAGTACGAGAACTCTCTCACGACAGCCGAGCTCCACTGTGCAAGACGTACAATAATCCGGGCCGTTCACAACGAGCATTATCCCGAAAAGAGAAACCGTCTAATATCAGGACAACATCTATCTCGTCAAAGCCTTCTCCGACGATTCCTACCGCTTGTGGATGCAGACGGGATCATGCGCATAAAGGGCCGCTTATAGAATGCCTATCTACGGGCAGAAGAGAAACATCCGGCTGTCATTCCAACCGACAGTCACCTCGCTGAGTTACTCATACGCGATGCGCATCTTCGCACGCTGGATACTCACTCACCAGTGCGTCCAATGCACAAGATTTAATGGGCGAGTACAGTCCCAGCAAATTTCAGCACTTCCCGCCGTACGTGTCACCCCAGCCAGAACATTTGCAGAAACAAGACTCGATTATGCAGGACCATTTCTTCTTCGAGCTTCAGCAGGTTGTGGAATCAAGACCTACAAAGGATACATCGCGATCTCTGTGTGCATGGTGACAAGGGCCGTGTATATTGAGATCGTCTCGGATTACACCTCGGCCACTTTCCTTCTAGCTTTTCGTCGTTTCACGTCGAGACGAGATCTCTACAGCAACACTTACTCAGATAATGGTACTACATTTCAGGGAGCCAGCGCTGAGATCCAGCGCCTCTTTAACTCGGCCACCTCCTTTGGTCAGGAAGTTGCTAATGCAGTGGCAGCGGACGGAGTAAGGTAGAACTTCATCCCGCCACGAGCGCCGCATTTCGGCGGCCTTTCGGAGGCTGACGTGAAAGCGGCTAAACACTATCTTCAACGAGTGCTGGGCGAGGCCAAGCTCACGCACGAAGAATTTTCCACACTCACGGTGCAGATTGAAGCATGCCTCAACTCCAGACCACTCAGCCCCTTGAGCAGCGATCCGGAGGATGTCACTGCCATCACGCCGGGCTACTTCTTAGTTGGATCCACACTTACAGCCCTTCCTGAGTCCTACGATCCCCACGATTCCTCTGTTACAGGGCTCACACGATATAAGCTGGTGTCACATATGCGTAACCACTTTTGGACGCGGTGGCAACGGGAGGTGCTGCAGCACATGCAAAAGCACTCGAAATGGATCGAGCCCACCGACAACGTGAAGGAAGGCGACTTGGTTCTGATCCGGAACGAGCTCCTACCACCCACGAAGTGGCCGCTGGCACGAGTCACGCGCTGTTATCGCGGACCAGATGGGCTTGTTCGGGTCTATCTCTCAAGACGTTAACAAGGTCCCTTCAGCGGCCACTGGTTAAGATCGTTCGCCTACCGGTCGAACGGCCACACTCACCGCCAGCGACCAACGATGTGACGGATTCTGACAAGTAGATGCTAAACAACGAATTAATCCGAGTCAAAAACACCACCCATTCAGTCATGGCGGGCGGATCAGCTGCCGCTCCATCCGAAGATAATACGCGAATTCATATAGTATAATTTTCTATTAATATTTTTATCTTAAGTTTGTAATCGTATTCACAATTTTACTCCCCATTGTCAAATGTAAAAATTTTTTTGGTCAATTCTGACCAGATCCGTTGGGTGCAGGAAAGTAATGTCACATTACTCGACGAATCGCTGTGCAATAACTTAGCCTGAAGAGGTCGACAAACCCGTCGACGAAACGTTGCAACTACTTAACATCATAGTCTATTTTCTTTCCTGCTCCCAACGGATCTGGTCAGAATTGACCAAAACAATTTTTACATTAATATTTTTAGTTTCACTCACTTAAATTAGTAATTTCGTTACTTGTCATTAACGAGGCGGGCGGTATGTCGCGGCCGCGTATTCAATTTACGCGCCAAGTGCGCGTAGGCGAACAATTAGCCAGCTAATTGTGCTCGCGCGGTATTACCTCCCCTCTCTTTCACATATTCCGCGCTTCCCATAAAAGTGTAAACAACACGAAAATTTGACCTCTTCGGCTTCTACAACGGCGCTGTCCGGGAGCAACTCGTTTGTAGTCTCGTGCGCTCTAGAAATTAAGTCTCGCCACGTGGCACTAAGAACCATACAACTTGTCTAAAAACAATCAATGTGAATATAGAAGTAATAAACATCTATTTTTGTTAAGTATAAAACAAGTGTGGGTTCAGTTGTTTCACCTTTGGATTCACACGATCCCTTTCCTCGCCTCAAGTCCTATTCAAAATAAAAAGTTCTCATTAATTTCAATCAAACCAATAATCTACGGATTCGCCTGTCGGTTGACAAATTACGGAACAAAATATATTTTTTATACTTATATTTAATAATCAGGATTAATAAAAAGGTTTAAATAAATTTTTAGAGCGGATGATATGATATTTTTTGTAGTAATAAGATTAATTAAATTAGGTTTTATAGTCAGAGCCATTCTCTTTTCATTTTTGACGAAATGACATTTTCTTAGTCCACTAAACGCTTTCATTCAGTAAGGTTATAAAAATCTACAATTACATGATTCTAATTTTTAAAATATACTAGAATTAAAAACATTAAATCTAAATAATAAATTTAACTAAAAAATAAATATCTTAAAAAAATCTTTGCGAGCATGATTAACGTAGTTTGCCTAATTGTCTCATATTAAAAATGTTTGAATATAATATGAAACCAGAATACTTTTATGTATAGAATAAACTCAATAGAATTACACATATAACCATACATCATAAAGTAAGAACAGATTACCCTGTGTGTTACAGAAAATTTACATAATTAAAAATATTTGTCCTTGTGTATGTAATATGATGGTTATTTGTGTTTTTTGTGATCTAATTTCAAGCCCTATTTAAGACAATATTTGTCTTAATGTTATAAGAAATTCATTAATTTACATCCTAACTCACTTTCAACAACTCTTCTACTTGTTCATTAACAATTTTTCTTTTCTTCATATTTTTTAATAAAGAATCCACATTCTTGACACCTTCCGTCCAAAAATTCAATGTTATCTGTTGAGTTCTGCACTTTTTATGAAGATTTATTATTTCTGTTTTCCAATGTCTCATCATACGTTTAATTTCAGCTTCATTATCTTTAGATATTACTACACTTTCAATGTTTGTGCTGGCTAGTGATTTCTTTACATTTGTTACAGTTTTTGTAGAGCTATTTTAAAAAATAAAAGATCAAATTAAAAATTCATAAAAGAAATGTAACTTGATAAATTTATTAAATGACCTGTTATTCATTTCATTTTCTGTGTAACTTAATTCTGCAGGTGCGTTTAAAATTGGACTTACACTACTTGACTATTCCAATAGCATTTGAGTTGAGCTGCAAAAAAAAATTGATATTGAATAATTGTAGCTTGTCAAAAATATATTTTCTTTTCCATATTATAATAAATTACTTGTATAATGATTTTTCATCATGAAGATCAAATAACTCTGACAGAAGACTTTCATTGACATGAACATTTTCATCACGAACGTCAGATGACTCTGAAACAAGACTTTCATTACACGTAGACTGGCATTGGTTAGAAGATTGATCCCTGGATGTTATCTTCTTTAAAGCAGGTAAATCGGATCTGACGGTAACATTGAACAAAAAAGAATAATGTAATAAATAGTGATTTCTTTTCATCAAATTCAAAAAGGCAAGATAACAAATACAAACTACTTATAATACAGATTCAAAAAGGCAAGCTAACAAACACTAACTACTTATAATACAAATTCAAAAAGGCAAGATAACAAACACTAATTACTTACAATTTATCTTCTTCTGAAGTATCAAAAATAGTTGGGCATGATTCCTTCTTTAATCATAGGTTTGTGCATGTACCTGAATAGTAAAAGCAGTTTGGAGTAAAATGTCTGCTACACACTTTAGTGTGTTTTCTTATTTCAATATTACAGTTTTTCAGAATTTCAATCCATCGTACTTTAGTACTTGGATTTGTAGGAACTCTGTAAAAATAATATCATTTATTTAAAAAATCAAGTTCAAATATAACCTTAAATTTAGTCCTTTGATATTTTATAACGTACGAGTGAAATGACACGCCATCCGGTCCTAAATCGTTACTTTGTATTTTACGCATGGGGACGAAACATTTGAGCGGTATTGTAGCTCTTCAAAAACGAAAATCAACTGAATATTTTTTACTTTCTCCCAAGAGTTTCTTCATCGCGTGTATGTGTACACGTCCACGTTGGAAGTTACGGAACTCTGAATTCGTGCGAGTACATACTGTAGTTATAGCTTTTGAGTTAGGGTTTTCGCTCCCGGCTACTATAGTCGACGGAATTAGTTTATGGTGCGAGTGACGCGTGCACCTGACGCCTTGATTTTTTAGATAGTATATTATAAGTTCCTTTTAAATAAATTCATAGTTATTCCGTAATAGTGTGCTTTTATTTTGTATTTACCCGCGCACCTGTGCCAAGATCCCCAGCAGAGTGTTACACATGGCGCTCAATATGGGGCCACGGTAAAGGCCGTGGCAAGGTAGAAGGGATCTGCGCCATGATATTCGCCACTGCGGCACGTAGATACAAGGGGAAACAGCAAGGGAAGAAGCGTTCTGGCGGCCATTGTTGCGTTTGACCGATTGCCGCGTGCAAGCGTTTTAGACGCCATAAAGTTTGAATTTAGCCTGACGCTTCGAGTTAAATAAATTTTGCGAACCATTATTATTATTATTATAAATTTTATTCTAGATCTCTTCCTAAAAAGATACAGAAGGTATACATATTTCAGCATTAGCATTGAAATTACAAGTACTACAAAATTTGCATAGCTGCTTAGTCGCAGAACTTGTCCCACAGGCAAGAAACAACGCTCTCGCTGAAAAAGCTGGAGTAGCCGAGCAAACAAGGAGAGACGCCCTCGCTGAAGAAGCCAGGATGGCTGCAGAGCTTGTCGAACAGGCGAGACAAGCTGATATCTAGCTGCACAAGCTAGAAATAACGCTGATCTAGCTGCAAACGCTAGACATAACGCTGATCTAGCTGCAAATAACGCTTCAGCTCCGGCCGCTCCAGAAATGGTTTTCCAATATCCTTCAGTGCTGCAAAATTGGAAACATTTTTCCCAGGCGCTGTTTCAGCATCGTCCACCACTTCCCGAAATTTCGGAGCAGGACTTCGAGGACTCTGGCACATATTTAGAATGCTACCAAGCGTACATCACCTCATTTAACCTGCCAGAAGCTTTACGTACAAGAGTCTTTGAAAAAGGACTCAAGAGAGGCAGAAAAATGGTGGAATTGCTACAAAGCAATGAATGTCGACTGGGTGAGGTACCAAGAACTAATACGTAACCGCTACGACAGCGCGGCCATGAACACCTCCCTTACCGCAGAGCTGTTTGGGAAAAAGTAGCAAGATAAGGAAGCTGTTGGAACTTTCCTCCAGCAGAAATATATGCTTTATCTGCGTATTCGTCGAGACGATCCAGAGGCGAGCAAAGTGGACACACTGTTCAAGCCATCTCTGAAGAAAGCAATGCGTGCGCACACTCTGGTTGAGTTCTCCGATCTACTCGCGAAAGCTTTGGAGACAGAGCGTGATGAACAAGAGGGAAATCAGTCCTCGAAGAAGGGCAATGCTACCTCCTCCACTTCGGCAAAGGAAGAGCCTAAGAAAAAAGAAAATCGGGCAGGCCCGCCGAAATGCTGGCACTGCCCCGCGTTCCACTTCCACCGGGATTTCCCGGTTCTGAGTAAGAACCAGGCTCCGGAAAACTGGCGGGGAAAGGAGGAAACTCCAGTCGTCCCCGCCTCGAAACCAGAGGACCGGAAGTAAACTCAGTGCAGTGGAGAGGAAGTCACCTGCCTCGAATTTGCGTAGGCATAGGTGATCAGAGAGTGTCGGTAATAATAGACACTGCCGTCTCTAGCAGCCTTATCAATTCGAAGATCCTCCCCGAGGGCCTCGTAGAAAAAACAACCCTGGTTACAAATCTAGCAGCCGACAACGTATCTATGAAGGTCACAGGAAAAGCTTGTATCAAAATCGAGCTAGGTGGAAGAATCTTCGTCTGCGAAGTTCTGATTGCACCCGAGTTGAGAGTACCTTTCCTCCTCGGACTCAATTGGCTACGCTAAGAAGAGGCCATCATTGACGTCGGTCGAAATGTACAATATTATACATTGGAGAAATCGAATGCACCACCATACCATTTGTCGGCCCACTGCTCTCTGGGAACCACCTAGTTGTGGTCAATCCAGAAAAAATCCAACACCAGGTGCCGGGCCAGCATTTGCTGAATTTCGAAAAAATAATAAGAGAAAACGCTCGAGTTTTCTCACCTCTAGGAGGGAGCCTTCCGAGGCCAAAGTTGGTGCGTCCCACCATCAAACTGACGACCAATCAACCTTTCCGTTTACGGCCATATCAATATTCATAGGTGAAAAGGAGAGAGATTGAAAGCAAGTTCAGGAAATGCTCACCGCAGGAATCATCGAGTAGTATGCCTCCTCATATAACTCACCCGTCCTGCTCGAGAAACGCAAGGATGGAAACTTTAGGTTCTGCATCGATTATCGACGTCTTGACGTCATCACCGAGGACGTTACACAACCTATCCCCCGCATAACGGATGCCATCAAAGACCTAGGTATAGCCTCAATCTTCACCATGATTGATTTGAAGAGTGGTTATTGGCAAATACCTATGGAAGAGGCAGCAAAAAAATTCACTGCCTTTTCAACACCGCCTGGGGGAACGTACCAATTCAATGTCATACCGTTTGGACTCAAGGGCGCACCAGGGACCTTCCAGCGCCTAATGTCACAAGAAGTGCTTGCTGGACTCAACAACATGTGTCGAGTTTACTTGGACGATGCAATTATCTTCTCACGCAATTGGGAAGAACACCTGGAGCACTTGGCGCAAGTTTTGGAGCGGTTGCGCATATAAGAGCTAACAGCCGCCATCGATAAATTCCGATTTGACATGACGCAACTTGAATACCTTGGATTTAAGATCACCTCCGCCGGAAATGAAGCAAAGGAGAAGTATCTACGAAGTCTGACAGAAACAGCCAGACCACAGACAAAACGACAGCTGCAAAGCTTGGTCGGGGCGTGTAACTGATTACACGAGTACGGCGCACATTTAGCGACAATCATAGCTCCGCTCACAGACCTACTCGCCGGTAAAGGCAGCTTTCGGTGGACTAAGGAAGCTGAACAAGCTTTTCTAGCAACCAAGGATGTTTTCAGAAAACCAATAATTCTGTCACATTCGAAGCCCGAATTGCCGTACGTTTTACAAACGGATGCATGTATTCGGGATATGGGAGCTGTATTATACCAGGAGGAGCCAGGAAAAGGGCGGAGAATTATATCACGTTAGTGTGAAATTCTCGCCAACAGAAGCTAAGAACCACTGCAACGAGCAGGAGGCCTTGCTATTATCTGGGCGATAAAGCGATTCCGGTAGTACCTCGAAGACCGTCCATTCACCCTGCGCACTGATAGAAAAGTTCTAACTTGGCTAGAGCACTTCAAAGATACCCGCGACAAACTGGCACGCTGGTCTTTACTCCTGCAAGAATTTTCATTCTTAGCCGAGCACTACCCAAGGAAGAATAACGAGCTCATTGACGCTCTCTCTAGAAACCCTCAGGACGAAGTGCACGAGGAATTGGATAACGGAGAAAGAATGGTGGTGACAGAGATACCCCCGAGGGCTCAAGATGACGACACTCCGATCGTCTTCATCACCCAGGAGAACAACCTGGATGAAGACATACGGATGGCTCAACAGGGCTATGCGCAGCTGAACAAGCTTGCGCATAGGTACCTTAACGCCATCCGAAAAACGGAGGTTAAACCAAAAGACAAACTTCTGCAGAAACGATATAATGTCATCGACGGAGCTTTATGGCAATTGGATAGCTTCGATCTACGATGGAAATTGGCCGTATCCGAGTCAATTAGAGCTTATGTTTTGTACGAGTATCATGACTCGAAGACAGCTGGACACCCTGGCGCTGAAGAGACACTACGCGCCATCCGAGAACATCACCACTGGCCGAAAATACATAAAGATGTCCAGGAGTACGTGAAGCTATGCCATCTATGTGCCAGCGCCAAAAGTCGCGCCACTTCTCAAGCTCAATTACATTCACATCGACCGAGAGAGCCCTGGGACATGGTATCTGTGGATCTGATGGGACCGTATCCTACAACAGGGAGAGGAAGCGATTCATCCTCGTGGTAACCATCCTATTCTCCAGATGGGTTGAAGCTTTTCCGCTCAGCTCCTCAGAGGCCCCAGTTTTAACGAAAAAATTGGAAGAAGAAGTATTCTACCGTTAGGGATACCATAAGGTGATAATCTCAGATAATGGACCACAATTCCTAAGTGGAGTATGGAACAAGGCTTGTGAAAAATGGCAATTCCATCACTGGACCACGGCCATACATCATCCACAGGCCAGCCCCACGGAAAGGAGAAATCAAGAGGTAAAGAAAGGATTACCACTCCACCTCAAAGGACAGAGTCACAGAAACTGGGATTTGGAGCTACCAAAAATCCTTTTCCAACTACGTATCCGAGGCTATATTCCAGGATATGTGCTTCTTGAAAAAAGTCCAAGACGTACAGGAGCTTGGAAGCTTGAGTTTCTCCAACCTCCAAATCCAATGTGGAAGGAGCGAGTACAAGAGGTGAGCTCCAATCAGAAAAAATATCAGGAGAAATATGCACATGCCATAGAGCTGAATCAGCTCTACGAACCCGGTGACCGGGTATACCTCCGCAGCCACCCCCTCTCAAATGCAGCAGAGGGTTTTCACGCTGGCTTCACGGCAGAATGGAACGGTCCTTATACCATTTCCACGCATCTCGGCGGCGACATATACATTTTCGATCGCCACGGAACCTCTATAAAGATTCATTCTATCCAAATGAAGTTGGCCACTTCATCACAGCAAAATGACGGACGCGCCGCCGTCATTTCCCATGCGGTCGAGATGAACAAACCATCACCCCCGCAGAAACCAATGAGATTGTTGACAACAATCAAAATGACCAGAGGGTTATTCAAGGAAACGACGCCCAGGAAGCCGTGAAGACTATTGAACGTACGAATGGTGAGAAGAAGAAAAGACGCTACAACCTCCGCTCACGGAAGGGAAGGTTACGAAAGCGAAAAAATAATTTTAAGATAATTTTTTAATACCTTTTTTATTATTCTTTTAAGAAAATCTGTAAATAACGCCTAATTAAATTATTATTGTAAGCGCACCGGTCTTTAGCTTCTAAGATATTTTATTATTATTACTATTGCGAAATAACACTTTTATTATTGTTCTGTTAAATGTAAACATCCGCGAAATATAATTTTAAGAATATTTTAATATTATTATACTTTACGAATGTAAACTCTGACTACCCAAAACATAGATCGGAAATCAATAATCCCTATGCAAGCCTCTTCGAAAAACGGGGGAATTGATACCCAAATTATGAAGCTCAATGGTTAAACAATTAATAAATACTTAATACAGCTTGCGTTTGGCTTAAACAAACACACAAACTGCCTGCGCGCAGTTTTGTATTAGCAAAAAGCTGCTCCGCGCTAATCAGCGGCGCTCTCCGCTGCGGAGCAGATGCGCGAACACGTATACGTAGAGGCGCTCCGGCGCAATCGGCAGTCGGCTCGCGGCGCTCCTCTGAATACGATGAGTAGTCCGGGCTAGGGTTATTGAGAAAAATAAAATCCAGAATAAAATGCTATTTAGTTAGTATATTTATTTTACCTTATCCCCCCCCCCTCCACGACCTCATTCCGCTTCATACGGACATGGATGTACAAGCCACCCCCCCCCCCCCCTCCTCCTCTCTCTCTCACCACTGCATGTAACGGCCGGCCAAGCGGCGAGAGCAGGAGCCTGCGCGCGCGGCTCCGACTGTCAGTCAGCACCGGCACCTGGAGCCGGACGGACCTTCCGAATAGGAAGGTTTGAAAGGATAGGAGTCGACCGGGAAGACTCACCCGTAGAGGGTTACTCAACCTGGGGGGCCGAGAACCCGGTGCTCATGCACGTTACGTTCCCCCTTCCTATCCCTCTTCCTAAAGGCATGGTTGCATAAGCCATACCTATCCTTCCCTCTCCTTCTCTTCCTCTTCTCCCCTCTCGTTGAGGTGGTGGGGACGACCAACCCGCAGAGGTTATGTTTTATCACCCCTTTCCTCTTTTCCTCTTCCCTTTTCGCCACCAAAGAGTAACAACACCTCCGCAAATCCACGACTGTCCTTCGCTGCAGAAGAGTAAGGGTAACACTTTCTTCGCTCCAATGCCTGCGCCGTCGTTAAAAGCAGTTCGGGTTGTTAGGATGTCCAAAGAAAAGTCTAAGACAGCTCCAACTGTTATTTCGAATCCAAGCTTTAGTAGGAGCTGCAGCAGACTAAGTTTTGTTAGGGACGATAGAGTAATTTCACCTGTAACAAAACTTTCACCAAGTTTTTTAAGTTCTGAAGGTTTTGTCAGGCAATTAAATGTATCTCGACAATCCGAAGTTCTGAGATATCGTGCTCCTCTGGATTGCAAGTGTTCGATGTCGACCAAGTAGAGATTTGATAGTTGTATTAAGTTTAAAGAAATGCTATCTCAACTAAAGCCACCGTTGCGTTTAGAGAATCAGTTAACGATTTTCTGCCTATCAGTAATTCCAAAAGTCTAGCTGCAATCTCTTCCGTTCCTGTAGTTAAAGCTGAATCATTGCTGCTTACAAGTCTTCGAGAGACGAAGGTAACTAATGCAAAGAGAGCGATACCAAATAAGGGATTAAGTAAAAGAGAAAAACAGCCTGAGGTTGCTAAAGCTGAAGCTAACCGTTTCGAAGAGGTTATCAGCCACGTTAAGGAACAAGAGCAGATGATATTTAGAAGCGTCTCTCCACAAGCTCGAACCAGGGAGATTCGAATAAGAAAAATATCGAGCGTTGTTTCCGTTGTAGCCAAATTGGTCACTGGCAAAGAGAGTGCGTGAATACCATAGGAAAACAAAGCTGTGGGCAATTAAGTAAATTTTTCGCCGCCATGACCGTCATAGAGGAACTTGAAAACGTCGCTCTAGTCAATCATGAAGCATGCATGAAGCAGGATACGTTTAGCCTGGATGTTGGAAATGCAGAGAATTCGGGCATGGGCAGGCTGCATGCCCTCGTACGTGCTGTCAAGAGTGGGGCCCGGCCAACTTCGTCGCCTCAAGAAATACGCTTAATGTTTGCTCGTAGTTATACTATGTTATTTCTAAGATTGTCGATTGTTAGAAGAGAGAGAATACGTAGTAGAATATGAAAACTCGGTTCTTCCTTTACCCCTTCATTTGGTATCCTGCAATTAAGACGAGCACATTTTCCATAAGTTAAAGCATAAAGCAAATCGCAATAAAAAGAAAGAGAAAATCTAAATTGATCGCTTGGCTGAATTTGTTTTTTTATTCACGAGAGTCAGCATGCTATCTAGGTTGCCAGAATGTGGCTCAAAGAGAGCAGTAGTCCAAGGGGGCAACAATTTTTCTGTTTATTTTGTTTAAAATCATGAGTGAATGAGAAATCTTGGAGTGTCGTGTGAGAGCACGCGATCGCGTTCGGAAATTGCGAATGATATAATTGTGGAAAATTACTGGCGCCAGGTTTAATAGAGCAGGACACACACTCACCGGGTTACATTAACATAGATTTACGCATAAGCCTAGCTGCAGAAGAAGAAGATAAAAGTCACAATCATGTACACTGACACCGCTGCAGCTAAGACCGATTAGCTTAGAGTTAGTTAGCTGAAGCGAACGAGATGTAATAAGGTTTATTAGCTACAGCAATATTAAACGTGCGAAGGTACTCAGCGGATTACTTCAAGTTTAGGAGGGGGGAGTTGTGACGTGGAAAATTGCACGGCACAGGGAAAAGCGTGAGTTGAACGTGCACGACGGCCGCGGCGAGCGATGCCTCGACGTGTGACGTCGTACACACATACACACATCGATGAGCATTCCCCCCTCCCGATACCTTTCGTCGTGCGCAATTGGTCCCCTCGCCCGCTTTTCCACCATGATGCGGACAGCTGGAGCCGAGCCGCGGACAGCTAGAGCAGAGCCGAGGAGCAGCAGAAGCTGGAGCTATAGCAGCAGGGAGCCTCAGGCTCCCCATGAGGCTGACAGGAGCAGCCAGGACCAGAGAGAGAGAGAGAGACAGAGAGAGAGAGAGACGAGCAGCAGCAATGTTTCGGCCGTTCGGCCGACACGGCATGCGCGAGCAGCCGAACGGACGGTTCGCTCGCACCGCAGTGAAGACGACGGCCGATAGGAAAACTAAGGGAGCAACAAAAGAGCACGCACAAGGCCGAAGAGAACGAGAACCGTGTAGCTGCCGGATCGTCTCCTCGCCGAGGTTTGACTTCCCTTTTACTTTCCCCAAAGAGTTTCCTCCTCGCGTGTGTGTGCGCGTCCACGTCGGGAGTCACGGAACTCTGAATTTGTGCGAGCTATAAAACATGCTGTACCTATAGCTTTTGAGTTAGGGTTTTCACCCTCGGTTATGCTAGCCGGCGGAAGTAGTGATATGAAGTACAAGTCTTAAACTATAAAATATTATATTTTTAAGTTAAAACATGAAAAGTTCAAAAATAGTAAGATCAATAAGACAGCGGATGCCCGAACTTTTTACGCTATGCTCAAGGGCGGATTAATACACGCGATGTGCTATTTCGCCCTTTCTTTTTTGTAAATATAAAATGTTTTGTAACTTACAATGCCAATGCGTGGACATAATTTTGTAGATCTAGTTGTAACAGTTAGTATAATATTACAATGAACTTTGTTCATTTATATAACAAAATTTGAAAAACATAATATATTAAACATAAAAATATCCATGAACGCACTGAAAGCAGTGAAACAGAAATTTAAAATAACCTTATAGATTGTTTAGTCTGGCATAACAATATTACCTTTCGGAAGCATTTCGAAATAAAAACAATAGCACCATTGGAAAGAGCAGGAAAAAATCTATCGATATATGTCCTTAGTTCTTTTTTCAGAGACTTGGTACACGATTATTAGCGAATTGAATAGAGCGTGCACTTAAACGTACCGTACGCACGGGCGCAAGGGGCTCGCGCGGACCCTCAGCGCTGTCTTTTTCATGTTGTTACTTTTAAACCCTTTATTTCTCCAACTTCTCCAAGATAGGGTTTTGAAGCTTAAGAGTTGTACTTTCCAATGGTGTAGTTTATTTTGAAAAAAAAAAACATGATATACTTTGAGAAAAATGGCTTTCAATATTCAACTCGAGTTTTCGTCCGGAAGAAAGCGTTTCGCAATAAAAACAATGGCACCATTGGAAAGAGCAGGAAAAAATCTATCGATATAGGTCCTTGTTTTTTTTTTCAAAGACGCAGCATACGATTATGAACGAGTTAAACACAGCGCCTTTTACGCGAAAAAAGGCACCGCACACGCTCGGTGGCCCGTTTCTACTGGACGGTCCCATATATACAAACAGCAAGCTGCCGGAGTGGAAGGGGGGCAGAGCCTGGGGCCGCGTGCCGCGGTCTCGGCGGCAATATTGTCATATGAGCGTGCGCGTGATGCTTGTCGCTTTGACACTCGGGAGCCATTTTTCAGTTTCTAGCGATTCTACCTGCTCCAGGAGTCGGAAATTTTTTCGCTTCTGTCTCCCCATTTATGCAATTCGATAAAATAACCATAGCTTTTTATAAAGTTTGATTCGTAGATCCTAAATTTCGAGGTTACAATTTAACAAAATTGCTTTTTAAAAACCTTGATTTTAATGCATTTCTTTAAACCAAAACTTAATTTAAGCAAATAGAAATAATCTATTGCGATCAGAATAATTATTTCTTCAAAATTCAGTCAATTTTAAGATTTAAATGTTGCATTCGACATCTACGAGGAACCAATATTCAAAGAGTTATAAATTTTTCAAATATTAATTTTCAGTATTTAAGAGATTTTTTATTATAGTCTAGAAATTAAACGTCGAGTAGAAATTATTACAGTTGCTTACCGTTTACCATCTAAAAAGAGATGTGCATAGTTAATATTACTTTCTATTATAAATAATTCACATTAATATGCGATTAAATCTCAGGAACTTATTGGGAACTTCAAAGTTTAAGCAGACAAATGAACTAAAGCTCAAAATTTCTGCTTTTCAATAAAAAATAAAAAATAAAAAAACAATTATAAATAATGGTAAAGAATCAGCTGCGTACACAAAATTAAGAAAAGGTCGAAAAATCAGTCATATTTTATGTTATTAATGTGCTTTGCCAATCGATTTATTTATAATTTCACAACAAATTCAATGCATATTATAATTGAAATAACTAAGTCAATAAAGAACATTAGTCATTCCATTTAATTTTTTATTTAGCGATCATAAGGAATACGTAAAACTGATGTGATGTTTGAAAGAAGATTGATATTTTATATTTTCACATATAATTGTAATAACGATTATTTCATAGAAAACAGAAACTTTTAAAGTAATAATTTCAGTGTAGATTCTTATTTATTCAAAAATCAAATACGCAGATGCCAGTATTTATAAGAGTTGTAGTTTAGAAAAAAGACCAAATTTTCCTTAATTTTTATATTTAAAAGTAGCGCCAAAAAAATATACCATTCAATCACCGGGCTTGTAAATAATTTTTTTTCACATTCAGAAAGGCTTAAAGAACAAGAAAAACTTTGTCCTGTACATGTGTCTTCAAAATTAAATCACTTTTCCAAGTTTCGTCGCTTAAAAAAAAAAGGTGAAATTTTCTTCCTGAATTTTTTTTCAATCCAAAATTGACTTGAAAGTATCGGCAAAAAATAATACCGTTAAATTGAGCTTGTACATATTTCTTTTTATGTTCAGAAAAGCTAAAAGAACAATTAAAACTTGACTCATGAGCGTACCTCTAAATTTTTTTTTCATTTTTTACGAGACGTAAGAGGAAAATAATTTTGAGAATAGTAGATACACTATTACCATACCATACCCTGGCCAAAATATCAAACTCGCGTTTTTGAGTCGGGAACAAAATGGACTTTCGAACAGGGTATGGTGAATAAATCTTTTATATGGGCTAATTTTCATAGTACATCGACGTATCAGGGCTCAAATTAAAGATTTTGGCACACAAAAAAGCTAAACAAATTGTGCAATGATCGTAAGTGTGTTCCTGTTCCTATATAGATAAATATATCGATTGGCAAAGCACATTAATAACATAAAAAAAGACGAAGTTTTCGACCTTTTTTTAATTTTGTGTACGCAGCTGATTCTTTACCATTATTTATAATTGTTTTTTATTTTTTATTGAAAGGCAAAAATTTTGAGCTTTAGTTCATTTGTCTGCTTAAACTTTGGAGTTTCCAATAAGTTAAGAGTTCCTGAGATTTACTCGCATATTAATGTGAATTATTTATAATACAAAGTAATATTAACCATGCACATCTCTTTTTAGATGGTAAACGGTAAGCAACTGTAATAATTTCTACTCGATGTTTAATTTTTGACTATAATAAAAAATCTCTTAAATACTGAAAATTAATATTTGAAAAATTTATAACTCTTTGAATATTGGTTCCTCGTAGATGTAGAATGCAACATTTAAATCTTAAAATTGACTGAATTTTGAAGAAATAATTATTCTGATCGCAATAGATTGTTTCTATTTGTTTAAATTAAGTTTTGGTTTAAAGAAATGCATTAAAATCAAGGTTTTTAAAAAGCAATTTTGTTAAGTTGTAACCTCGAAATTTAGGGTCTACGAATCAAACTCTATAAAAAGCGATGGTTATTTTATCCAATTGCATAAATGGGGAGACAGAAGCGAAAAAATTTCCAACTCATGGGCCAGGTAGAATCGCTAGAAACTGAAAAACGGCTCCCGAGTGTCAAAGCGACAGTCAGCACGCGCACGCTCATATGACAACATTGCCGCCGAGGCCGCAGCACGCGGTCCCAGGTCCGCTCCCCTTCCCAGTATGGCCAGGTAAACAATATATATCGTAATACTACGCATGGAAAAGTGGCGATTTATCGCCACAACCTGGTCACACTGCCACTTCCACGCCGGCAGCTTACTGTTTGTATATATATATATTCGAGCGCAGCTAGCTCTCGCGTGCTGCGCTGGCCGAGCCCGTCTTTCTCCCAATTCCCCCACACCGCGCTGACCAGCACACACATAGCGCGTATTCGGGCGCAGACGACTCGCGAGCTGTGAGGCACTTCGTGCTGATCGGTACACGTATAGTGCATATCGAAGCGTCCGCCAGAAACCAGCCAGCGGGTGCGAGCCTAGCCTTTTTCGCGTAAAATGCGCTCTGTTTAACTCGCTCGCAATCATATGATAAGTCTTTCGGAAAAAACAGTGAACATATATTAATATATTTTTCCTCCTCTTTCCAGTTATGCTATTGTTTATTCTCCGAAATGCTTTTTTAGGTCAAAAACTTGAGTAGAAAGGTCGGACCGATTTTTCTAAAAGAATAACATGTTTTTTTTTTTTTATGAACTTTTTTCATTCGAAAGTACAAGTCTTCAGTTTCAAAACTGCAAAATTTCAAGTTGGAGAAATGAAGGGTTCATAAGTAATTAAACTAAAAAGACGGCGGCGCGTCGCAACAGTTTAACTTTTTGCCTACATTTGTGTGCCCCAAGAGACAGCGATGAACGCAATTGTATTCGCCCAATTAATGTGCTTGTACACGTTTGTGTGCTCCCGATTAGTGTACTTTATCATCATAAGTAATATCATTTTCAATATAATCAAACCTATAAATATACAAAATATGATAACATATTAGCGTGACACATATTTATTACCAAAATATATTAATTTACCGGTGCTACGATTTGGAAGTTCATTGATATAATTTGCATCGTCTTCTTATGCAATTTTCTTCTTTTTCACGTTAATTTTGAATTCATTTGCAAAATCTATTGCCAGTAAAAGTATAATTTAATAAAAATAAGGTTATAACACACTTTTCTATAACGTGATGAAATATTTCTACAAGAAAAAACGTAGTTTGTACAATCACTTTTGAGCGACGTATAACCTAACAAACGTTATGTGTACACTCTATCGGCACGCAAAAATACTAATTGCGTGCGATATTACTGGACAAAGTCATTTAAAATACGAGAAATATCTTGAAATTTTTTATAAATGGTTATTGTGTAAGTATGAAAGTAGTTTTATAACATGTAACCACTTTTTACTTTTTATACTTCAAATTACTATTATATATTATCTTTTTTTATAAAAATATTGTTGTTTCTTAGCACCTTCGAATAAGAAAAAGTAATGAATCTTTCCAAATCACATGTTGTACTTTTTAAAGCATTATTGCAATCTTAGTACTGACTAAAAAAGTTTGACACTTAAATCTTATAAAAACTAAATAGATTAATTTTTGAAAGAAAATTATTTCAATGCTGTCTTCGCATCAGCTTATTTGTATGACGCGTCCTCGGACGCGTTTAAATAACAGAGCACACAAATAGGGACAGGTACACAAATCGGGGCTCACTGGCTGGTTTCTAGCGGAACTCGTATATTGGAGCCCAGCCGAACCTCGCAAGCTGTGCTGGCCGAGCCGCCTTGTAGCTACACCAGGTGGTAGAGACTTTGAGAATAATAAACGATATGCAGTCATTATTTTTCTAGAGATATCTCATTGGGACAGTTTATCTCAACGTTCTCTATAAAATACATGTTATTCAGAGATTTAAAAGTGTGTTTAAGACACAGTATATCGCTCTGGGGGGGGGGGGAGCGATTTCGTTCATAATTTGTTCTAGGCATTTGGGGACTTTATCTACAAGAAACCCTCGAAACATTTTTGCGAGCGTAACTGCGGCTTTGGGAATTTTTTTTCCCGTTTAAGACACAGTATATCGCCCTGAGGGGGCTTTTCCAAAAAAGCGTTTTGGTTCATAAGTTTTTTCTAAGCATTAGGGGACTTGACCTACAAGAAACGGTCGAAACATTTTTCCGAGCGAAGTAATTGCGGCTTTGGGAATTTTTTTTCGTGTTTAAGACACAGTGTATCGCCCTGGGGGGGCTTTTCCCGAAAAGCTATTTCGTTCATAATTTTTTTCTAAGCATTTGCGGACATTATCTACAAGAAACCGTCGAAACATTTTTCTGAGCTACGTAATTGCGGCTCTGGGAATTTTTTTTCCCGTTTACGACACAGTATATCTCCCTGGGGGGCTTTTCCCAATAAGCGATTTCCCTCATAATTTTTTTCTAAGCATTTGGGGACTATCTACAAGAAACCGTCGAAACATTTTTCCAAGAGACGTAATTGCGGCTCTGGGAATTTTTTTCTCGTTTACGACACAGTATATCGCCCTGGGAGGCCTTTTCCGGAAAAGTGTTTTCGTTCATAATTTTTTTCTAAGCATTTGGAGACTTGATCTACAAGAAACCGTCGGAACATTTTTCTGAACGACGTAATTGTGGCTCTGGGAATTTTTTTTTCATGCATAAGACACAGTATATCGCCCTCGGTCGGCTTTTCCGGAAAAGATATTTCGTTCATAATTTTTTCCTAAGCATTTGGGAACTTGATCTACAAGAAACCGTTGAAACATTTTTCCGAACGACGTAATTGCGGCTCTGGGAATTTTTTTTCCCGTTTACGACACAGTATATCGCCCTGGGAGGCCTTTTCCGGAAAATTGTTTTCGTTCATTATTTTTTTCTAAGAATTTGTATACGTTATCTACAAGAAACAGTCGAAACATTTTTCCGAAGGATTTAATTGCGACTCTGGGAATTTTTTTTCATGTTTAAGACACAGTATATCGCCCTGGGGGGCTTTTCCGGAAAAGCTATTTCGTTCATTATTTTTTTCTAAGAATTTGGATACGTTATCTACAAGAAACAGTCGAAACATTTTTCCGAACGATTTAATTGCGACTCTGGGAATTTTTTTTCATGTTTAAGACACAGTATATCGCCCTGGGGGGCTTTTCCGGAAAAGCTATTTCGTTCATAATTTTTTGCTAAGCATTTGGGGACTTGATCTACAAGAAACCGTTGATACATTTTTCCGAACGACGTAATTGCGGCTCTGGGAATTTTTTTTCCCGTTTAAGACACAGTATATCGCTCTGAGGGGGCTTTTCCAGAAAAGCGTTTTGGTTCATAATTTTTTTCTAAGCATTTGGGGACTTGATCTACAAGAAACCGTCGAAACATTTTTCCGAGAGACGTAATTGCGCCTCTGGGAATTTTTTTCCCGTTTACGACACAGTATATCGCCCTCGGTCGGCTGTTCCGGAAAAGATATTTCGTTCATAATTTTTTTCTAAGAATTTGGATACGTTATCTACAAGGAACAGTCGAAACATTTTCCCGAACGATTTAATTGCGACTCTGGGAATTTTTTTTCATGTTTAAGACACAGTATATCGCCCTGGGGGGCTTTTCCGGAAAAGCTATTTCGTTCATAATTTTTTCCTAAGCATTTGGGGACTTGATCTACAAGAAACCGTTGAAACATTTTTCCGAACGATGTAATTGCGGTTCTGGAATTTTTTTTTCGCGTTTACGACACAGTATACCGCCCTGGGAGGCCTTTTCCGGAAAATTGTTTTCGTTCATAATTTTTCTCTAAGAATTTGGATACGTTATCTACAAGAAACAGTCGAAACATTTTTCCGAACGATTTAATTGCGACTCTGGGAATTTTTTTTCATGTTTAAGACACAGTATATCGCCCTGGGGGGCTTTTCCGGAAAAGCTATTTCGTTCATAATTTTTTTCTAAGCATTTGGGGACTTGATCTACAAGAAACCGTCGAAACATTTTTCCGAGAGACGTTATTGCGGCTCTGGGAATTTTTTTTCCGTTTACGACACAGTATATCGCCCTCGGTCGGCTTTTCCGGAAAAGATATTTCGTTCATAATTTTTCTCTAAGAATTTGCATACGTTATCTACAAGAAACAGTCGAAACATTTTACCGAACGATTTAATTGCGACTCTGGGAATTTTTTTTCATGTTTAAGACACAGTATATCGCCCTGGGGGGCTTTTCCGGAAAAGCTATTTCGTTCATAATTTTTTCCTAAGCATTTGGGGACTTGATCTAAAAGAAACCGTTGATACATTTTTCCGAACGACGTAATTGCGGCTCTGGGAATTTTTTTTCCCGTTTAAGACACAGTATATCGCCCTGGGGGGCTTTTCCGGAAAAGCTATTTCGTTCATAATTTTTTCCTAAGCATTGGGGACTTGATCTACAAGAAACCGTTGAAACATTTTTCCGAACGATGTAATTGCGGTTCTGGAATTTTTTTTTCGCGTTTACGACACAGTATACCGCCCTGGGAGGCCTTTTCCGGAAAATTGTTTTCGTTCATAATTTTTTTCTAAGAATTTGGATACGTTATCTACAAGGAACAGTCGAAACATTTTCCCGAACGATTTAATTGCGACTCTGGGAATTTTTTTTCATGTTTAAGACACAGTATATCGCCCTGGGGGGCTTTTCCGGAAAAGCTATTTCGTTCATAATTTTTTCCTAAGCATTTGGGGACTTGATCTACAAGAAACCGTTGAAACATTTTTACGAACGATGTAATTGCGGTTCTGGAATTTTTTTTTCGCGTTTACGATACAGTATACCGCCCTGGGAGGCCTTTTCAGGAAAATTGTTTTCGTTCATAATTTTTCTCTAAGAATTTGGATACGTTATCTACAAGAAACAGTCGAAACATTTTTCCGAACGATTTAATTGCGGTTCTGGAATTTTTTTTTCACGTTTACGACACAGTATACCGCCCTGGGAGGCCTTTTCCGGAAAATTGTTTTCGTTCATAATTTTTTTCTAAGAATTTGGATACGTTATCTACAAGGAACAGTCGAAACATTTTTCCGAACGATGTAATTGCGACTCTGGGAATTTTTTTTCATGTTTAAGACACAGTATATCGCCCTGGGGGGCTTTTCCGGAAAAGCTATTTCGTTCATTATTTTTTTCTAAGCAGTTGGGGACTTGATCTACAAGAAACCGTCGAAACATTTTTCCGAGAGACGTTATTGCGGCTCTGGGAATTTTTTTCCCGTTTACGACACAGTATATCGCCCTCGGTCGGCTTTTCCGGAAAAGATATTTCGTTCATAATTTTTCTCTAAGAATTTGGATACGTTATCTACAAGAAACAGTTGAAACATTTTTCCGAACGATGTAATTGCGGTTCTGGAATTTTTTTTTCACGTTTACGACACAGTATACCGCCCTGGGAGGCCTTTTCCGGAAAATTGTTTTCGTTCATAATTTTTTTCTAAGAATTTGGATACGTTATCTACAAGGAACAGTCGAAACATTTTTCCGAACGATGTAATTGCGGTTCTGGAATTTTTTTTTCACGTTTACGACACAGTATACCGCCCTGGGAGGCCTTTTCCGGATAATTGTTTTCGTTCATAATTTTTTTCTAAGAATTTGGATACGTTATCTACAAGGAACAGTCGAAACATTTTCCCGAACGATTTAATTGCGACTCTGGGAATTTTTTTTCATGTTTAAGACACAGTATATCGCCCTGGGGGGCTTTTCCGGAAAAACTATTTCGTTCATAATTTTTTCCTAAGCATTTGGGGACTTGATCTACAAGAAACCGTTGAATCATTTTTCCGAACGATGTAATTGCGGTTCTGGAATTTTTTTTTCGCGTTTACGACACAGTATACCGCCCTGGGAGGCCTTTTCCGGAAAATTGTTTTCGTTCATAATTTTTCTCTAAGAATTTGGATACGTTATCTACATGAAACAGTCGAAACATTTTTCCGAACTATTTAATTGCGACTCTGGGAATTTTTTTTCATGTTTAAGACACAGTATATCGCCCTGGGGGGCTTTTTCGGAAAAGCTATTTCGTTCATAATTTTTTTCTAAGCATTTGGGGACTTGATCTACAAGAAACCGTCGAAACATTTTTCCGAGAGACGTTATTGCGGCTCTGGGGATTTTTTTCCCGTTTACGACACAGTATATCGCCCTCGGTCGGCTTTTCCGGAAAATTGTATACGTTCATAATTTTTCTCTAAGAATTTGGATACGTTATCTACAAGAAACAGTCGAAACATTTTTCCGAACGATTTAATTGCGACTCTGGGAATTTTTTTTCATGTTTAAGACACAGTATATCGCCCTGGGGGGCTTTTCCGGAAAAGCTATTTCGTTCATAATTTTTTGCTAAGCATTTGGGGACTTGATCTACAAGAAACCGTTGATACATTTTTCCGAACGACGTAATTGCGGCTCTGGGAATTTTTTTCCCGTTTAAGACACAGTATATCGCTCTGAGGGGGCTTTTCCAGAAAAGCGTTTTGGTTCATAATTTTTTTCTAAGCATTTGGGGACTTGATCTACAAGAAACCGTCGAAACATTTTTCCGAGAGACGTAATTGCGCCTCTGGGAATTTTTTTCCCGTTTACGACACAGTATATCGCCCTCGGTCGGCTTTTCCGGAAAAGATATTTCGTTCATAATTTTTTTCTAAGAATTTGGATACGTTATCTACAAGGAACAGTCGAAACATTTTCCCGAACGATTTAATTGCGACTCTGGGAATTTTTTTTCATGTTTAAGACACAGTATATCGCCCTGGGGGGCTTTTCCGGAAAAGCTATTTCGTTCATAATTTTTTCCTAAGCATTTGGGGACTTGATCTACAAGAAACCGTTGAAACATTTTTCCGAACGATGTAATTGCGGTTCTGGAATTTTTTTTTCGCGTTTACGACACAGTATACCGCCCTGGGAGGCCTTTTCCGGAAAATTGTTTTCGTTCATAATTTTTCTCTAAGAATTTGGATACGTTATCTACAAGAAACAGTCGAAACATTTTTCCGAACGATTTAATTGCGACTCTGGGAATTTTTTTTCATGTTTAAGACACAGTATATCGCCCTGGGGGGCTTTTCCGGAAAAGCTATTTCATTCATAATTTTTTTCTAAGCATTTGGGGACTTGATCTACAAGAAACCGTCGAAACATTTTTCCGAGAGACGTTATTGCGGCTCTGGGAATTTTTTTTCCGTTTACGACACAGTATATCGCCCTCGGTCGGCTTTTCCGGAAAAGATATTTCGTTCATAATTTTTCTCTAAGAATTTGCATACGTTATCTACAAGAAACAGTCGAAACATTTTACCGAACGATTTAATTGCGACTCTGGGAATTTTTTTTCATGTTTAAGACACAGTATATCGCCCTGGGGGGCTTTTCCGGAAAAGCTATTTCGTTCATAATTTTTTCCTAAGCATTTGGGGACTTGATCTAAAAGAAACCGTTGATACATTTTTCCGAACGACGTAATTGCGGCTCTGGGAATTTTTTTTCCCGTTTAAGACACAGTATATCGCCCTGGGGGGCTTTTCCGGAAAAGCTATTTCGTTCATAATTTTTTCCTAAGCATTTGGGGACTTGATCTACAAGAAACCGTTGAAACATTTTTCCGAACGATGTAATTGCGGTTCTGGAATTTTTTTTTCGCGTTTACGACACAGTATACCGCCCTGGGAGGCCTTTTCCGGAAAATTGTTTTCGTTCATAATTTTTTTCTAAGAATTTGGATACGTTATCTACAAGGAACAGTCGAAACATTTTCCCGAACGATTTAATTGCGACTCTGGGAATTTTTTTTCATGTTTAAGACACAGTATATCGCCCTGGGGGGCTTTTCCGGAAAAGCTATTTCGTTCATAATTTTTTCCTAAGCATTTGGGGACTTGATCTACAAGAAACCGTTGAAACATTTTTACGAACGATGTAATTGCGGTTCTGGAATTTTTTTTTCGCGTTTACGATACAGTATACCGCCCTGGGAGGCCGTTCCGGAAAATTGTTTTCGTTCATAATTTTTCTCTAAGAATTTGGATACGTTATCTACAAGAAACAGTCGAAACATTTTTCCGAACGATTTAATTGCGACTCTGGGAATTTTTTTTCATGTTTAAGACACAGTATATCGCCCTGGGGGGCTTTTCCGGAAAAGCTATTTCGTTCATTATTTTTTTCTAAGCAGTTGGGGACTTGATCTACAAGAAACCGTCGAAACATTTTTCCGAGAGACGTTATTGCGGCTCTGGGAATTTTTTTCCCGTTTACGACACAGTATATCGCCCTCGGTCGGCTTTTCCGGAAAAGATATTTCGTTCATAATTTTTCTCTAAGAATTTGGATACGTTATCTACAAGAAACAGTTGAAACATTTTTCCGAACGATGTAATTGCGGTTCTGGAATTTTTTTTTCACGTTTACGACACAGTATACCGCCCTGGGAGGCCTTTTCCGGAAAATTGTTTTCGTTCATAATTTTTTTCTAAGAATTTGGATACGTTATCTACAAGGAACAGTCGAAACATTTTTCCGAACGATGTAATTGCGGTTCTGGAATTTTTTTTTCACGTTTACGACACAGTATACCGCCCTGGGAGGCCTTTTCCGGAAAATTGTTTTCGTTCATAATTTTTTTCTAAGAATTTGGATACGTTATCTACAAGGAACAGTCGAAACATTTTCCCGAACGATTTAATTGCGACTCTGGGAATTTTTTTTCATGTTTAAGACACAGTATATCGCCCTGGGGGGCTTTTCCGGAAAAGCTATTTCGTTCATAATTTTTTCCTAAGCATTTGGGGACTTGATCTACAAGAAACCGTTGAATCATTTTTCCGAACGATGTAATTGCGGTTCTGGAATTTTTTTTTCGCGTTTACGACACAGTATACCGCCCTGGGAGGCCTTTTCCGGAAAATTGTTTTCGTTCATAATTTTTCTCTAAGATTTTGGATACGTTATCTACATGAAACAGTCGAAACATTTTTCCGAACTATTTAATTGCGACTCTGGGAATTTTTTTTCATGTTTAAGACACAGTATATCGCCCTGGGGGGCTTTTTCGGAAAAGCTATTTCGTTCATAATTTTTTTCTAAGCATTTGGGGACTTGATCTACAAGAAACCGTCGAAACATTTTTCCGAGAGACGTTATTGCGGCTCTGGGGATTTTTTTCCCGTTTACGACACAGTATATCGCCCTCGGTCGGCTTTTCCGGAAAAGATATTTCGTTCATAATTTTTCTCTAAGAATTTGGATACGTTATCTACAAGAAACAGTCGAAACATTTTTCCGAACGATTTAATTGCGACTCTGGGAATTTTTTTTCATGTTTAAGACACAGTATATCGCCCTGGGGGGCTTTTCCGGAAAAGCTATTTCGTTCATAATTTTTTCTTAAGCATTTGGGGACTTGATCTACAAGAAACCGTTGATACATTTTTCCGAACGACGTAATTGCGGCTCTGGGAATTTTTTTTCCTGTTTAAGACACAGTATATCGCCCTGGGGGGCTTTTCCGAAAAGCTATTTCGTTCATAATTTTTTCCTAAGCATTTGGGGACTTGATCTACAAGAAACCGTTGAAACATTTTTCCGAACGATGTAATTGCGGTTCTGGAATTTTTTTTTCGCGTTTACGACACAGTATACCGCCCTGGGAGGCCTTTTCCGGAAAATTGTTTTCGTTCATAATTTTTTTCTAAGAATTTGGATACGTTATCTACAAGGAACAGTCGAAACATTTTCCCGAACGATTTAATTGCGACTCTGGGAATTTTTTTTCATGTTTAAGACACAGTATATCGCCCTGGGGGGCTTTTCCGGAAAAGCTATTTCGTTCATAATTTTTTCCTAAGCATTTGGGAACTTGATCTACAAGAAACCGTTGAAACATTTTTCCGAACGATGTAATTGCGGTTCTGGAATTTTTTTTTCGCGTTTACGACACAGTATACCGTCCTGGGAGGCCTTTTCCGGAAAATTGTTTTCGTTCATAATTTTTCTCTAAGAATTTGGATACGTTATCTACAAGAAACAGTCGAAACATTTTTCCGAACGATTTAATTGCGACTCTGGGAATATTTTTTCATGTTTAAAACACAGTATATCGTCCTGGGGGGCTTTTCCGGAAAAGCTATTTCGTTCATAATTTTTTCCTAAGCATTTGGGGACTTGGTCTACAAGAAACCGTTGAAACATTTTTCCGAACGACGTAATTGCGGCTCTGGGAATTTTTTTCCCGTTTACGACACAGTATACCGTCCTGGAAGGCCTTTTCCGGAAAATTGTTTTCGTTCATAATTTTTTTCTAAGAATTTGGATACGTTATCTACAAGAAACAGTCGAAACATTTTTCCGAACGATTGAATTGCGACTCTGGGATTTTTTTTTCATGTTTAAGACACAGTATATCGCCCTGGGGGGCTTTTCCGGAAAAGCTATTTCGTTCATAATTTTTTCCTAAGCATTTGGGGTCTTGATCTACAAGAAACCGTTGAAACATTTTTCCGAACGATGTAATTGCGGTTCTGGAATTTTTTTTTCGCGTTTACGACACAGTATACCGTCCTGGAAGGCCTTTTCCGGAAAATTGTTTTCGTTCATAATTTTTCTCTAAGAATTTGGATACGTTATCTACAAGAAACAGTCGAAACATTTTTCCGAACGATTTAATTGCGACTCTGGGAATTTTTTTTCATGTTTAAGACACAGTATATCGCCCTGGGGGGCTTTTCCGGAAAAGCTATTTCGTTCATAATTTTTTCCTAAGCATTTGGGGACTTGATCTACAAGAAACCGTTGAATCATTTTTCCGAACGATGTAATTGCGGTTCTGGAATTTTTTTTTCGCGTTTACGACACAGTATACCGCCCTGGGAGGCCTTTTCCGGAAAATTGTTTTCGTTCATAATTTTTCTCTAAGATTTTGGATACGTTATCTACATGAAACAGTCGAAACATTTTTCCGAACTATTTAATTGCGACTCTGGGAATTTTTTTTCATGTTTAAGACACAGTATATCGCCCTGGGGGGCTTTTTCGGAAAAGCTATTTCGTTCATAATTTTTTTCTAAGCATTTGGGGACTTGATCTACAAGAAACCGTCGAAACATTTTTCCGAGAGACGTTATTGCGGCTCTGGGGATTTTTTTCCCGTTTACGACACAGTATATCGCCCTCGGTCGGCTTTTCCGGAAAAGATATTTCGTTCATAATTTTTCTCTAAGAATTTGGATACGTTATCTACAAGAAACAGTCGAAACATTTTTCCGAACGATTTAATTGCGACTCTGGGAATTTTTTTTCATGTTTAAGACACAGTATATCGCCCTGGGGGGCTTTTCCGGAAAAGCTATTTCGTTCATAATTTTTTCTTAAGCATTTGGGGACTTGATCTACAAGAAACCGTTGATACATTTTTCCGAACGACGTAATTGCGGCTCTGGGAATTTTTTTTCCTGTTTAAGACACAGTATATCGCCCTGGGGGGCTTTTCCGAAAAGCTATTTCGTTCATAATTTTTTCCTAAGCATTTGGGGACTTGATCTACAAGAAACCGTTGAAACATTTTTCCGAACGATGTAATTGCGGTTCTGGAATTTTTTTTTCGCGTTTACGACACAGTATACCGCCCTGGGAGGCCTTTTCCGGAAAATTGTTTTCGTTCATAATTTTTTTCTAAGAATTTGGATACGTTATCTACAAGGAACAGTCGAAACATTTTCCCGAACGATTTAATTGCGACTCTGGGAATTTTTTTTCATGTTTAAGACACAGTATATCGCCCTGGGGGGCTTTTCCGGAAAAGCTATTTCGTTCATAATTTTTTCCTAAGCATTTGGGAACTTGATCTACAAGAAACCGTTGAAACATTTTTCCGAACGATGTAATTGCGGTTCTGGAATTTTTTTTTCGCGTTTACGACACAGTATACCGTCCTGGGAGGCCTTTTCCGGAAAATTGTTTTCGTTCATAATTTTTCTCTAAGAATTTGGATACGTTATCTACAAGAAACAGTCGAAACATTTTTCCGAACGATTTAATTGCGACTCTGGGAATATTTTTTCATGTTTAAAACACAGTATATCGTCCTGGGGGGCTTTTCCGGAAAAGCTATTTCGTTCATAATTTTTTCCTAAGCATTTGGGGACTT
The DNA here is from genome assembly GCA_036365515.1 of Torymus aiolomorphi. Taxonomy (NCBI): domain Eukaryota; kingdom Metazoa; phylum Arthropoda; class Insecta; order Hymenoptera; family Torymidae; genus Torymus; species Torymus aiolomorphi. The sequence continues at coordinate 168,140,275 of CM070874.1, read as the reverse complement.
GGTCTACAAGAAACCGTTGAAACATTTTTCCGAACGACGTAATTGCGGCTCTGGGAATTTTTTTCCCGTTTACGACACAGTATACCGTCCTGGAAGGCCTTTTCCGGAAAATTGTTTTCGTTCATAATTTTTTTCTAAGAATTTGGATACGTTATCTACAAGAAACAGTCGAAACATTTTTCCGAACGATTGAATTGCGACTCTGGGATTTTTTTTTCATGTTTAAGACACAGTATATCGCCCTGGGGGGCTTTTCCGGAAAAGCTATTTCGTTCATAATTTTTTCCTAAGCATTTGGGGTCTTGATCTACAAGAAACCGTTGAAACATTTTTCCGAACGATGTAATTGCGGTTCTGGAATTTTTTTTTCGCGTTTACGACACAGTATACCGTCCTGGAAGGCCTTTTCCGGAAAATTGTTTTCGTTCATAATTTTTCTCTAAGAATTTGGATACGTTATCTACAAGAAACAGTCGAAACATTTTTCCGAACGATTTAATTGCGACTCTGGGAATTTTTTTTCATGTTTAAGACACAGTATATCGTCCTGGGGGGCTTTTCCGGAAAAGCTATTTCGTTCATAATTTTTTCCTAAGCATTTGGGGACTTGATCTACAAGAAACCGTTGAAACATTTTTCCGAACGACGTAATTGCGGCTCTGGGAATTTTTTTCCCGTTTACGACACAGTATATCGCCCTGGGAGGCCTTTTCCGGAAAAGCGTTTTCGTTCATATTTTTTTTAAGCATTTGGGGACTTGATCTACAAGAAACCGTTCGAACATTTTTCTGAACAACGTAATTGTGGCTCTGGGAATTTTTTTTTCATGTTTAAGACACAGTTTATCGCCCTCGGTCGGCTTTTCCGGAAAAGATATTTCGTTCATAATTTTTTTCTAAGAATTTGGATACGTTATCTACAAGAAACAGTCGAAACATTTTTCCGAACGATTGAATTGCGACTCTGGGAATTTTTTTTCATGTTTAAGACACAGTATATCGCCCTGGGGGGCTTTTCCGGAAAAGCTATTTCGTTCATAATTTTTTCCTAAGCATTTGGGGACTTGATCTACAAGAAAACGTTGAAACATTTTTCCGAACGATGTAATTGCGGTTCTGGAATTTTTTTTTCGCGTTTACGACACAGTATACCGTCCTGGGGGCCTTTTCCGGAAAATTGTATACGTTCATAATTTTTCTCTAAGAATTTGGATACGTTATCTACAAGAAACAGTCGAAACATTTTTCCGAACGATTTAATTGCGACTCTGGGAATTTTTTTTCATGTTTAAGACACAGTATATCGTCCTGGGGGGCTTTTCCGGAAAAGCTATTTCGTTCATAATTTTTTCCTAAGCATTTGGGGACTTGATCTACAAGAAACAGTCGAAATATTTTTCCGAACGACTTAATTGCGACTCTGGGAATTTTTTTTCATGTTTAAGACACAGTATATCGCTCTGGGGGGGGGGGGGGCTCTTCCGGAAAAGCTATTTCGTTCATAATTTTTTTCTAAGCATTTGGGGACTTCATCTACAAGAAACCGTTGAAACATTTTTCCGAACGACGTAATTGCGGCTATGGGAATTTTTTTTCATGTTTAAGACACAGTATATCGCCCTGGGGGGCTTTTCCGGAAAAGCTATTTCGTTCATAATTTCTTCCTAAGCATTTGGGGACTTGATCTACAAGAAACCATCGAAAAATTTTTCTGCGCGACGTAAATGCGGCTCCGGGAATTTTTTTTCCCGTTTACGACACAGTATATCTCCCTGGGGGGGCTTTTCCCAATAAGCGATTTCCTTCACAATTTTTTTCTAAGCATTTGGGGACTTTATCTACAAGAAAACGTCGAAACATTTTTCCGAGAGACGTAATTGCGGCTCTGGGAATTTTTTTCCCGTTTACGACACAGTATATCGCCCTGGGAGGCCTTTTCCGGAAAAGCGTTTTCGTTCATAATTTTTTTCTAAGCATTTGGGGACTTGATCTACAAGACACCGTCGGAGCATTTTTCTGATCGACGTAATTGTGGCTCTGGGAATTTTTTTTTCATGCTTAAGGACACAGTATATCGCCTTCGGTCGGCTCTTCCGGAAAAGATATTTCGTTCATAATTTTTTTCTAATAATTTGGATACGTTATCTACAAGGAACAGTCGAATCATTTTTCCGAACGATTGAATTGCGACTCTGGGAATTTTTTTTCATGTTTAAGACACAGTATATCGCCCTGGGGGGCTTTTCCGGAAAAGCTATTTCGTTCATAATTTTTTCCTAAGCATTTGGGGACTTGATCTACAAGAAACCGTTGAAACATTTTTCCGAACGACGTAATTGCGGCTCTGGAAATTTTTTTTCGCGTTTACGACACAGTATATCGCCCTGGGAGGGCTTTTCCGGAAAATTGTTTTCGTTCATAATTTTTTTCTAAGCATTTGGGGACTTTATCTACAAGAAACCGTCGAAACATTTTTCCGAGAGACGTAATTGCGGCTCTGGGAATTTTTTTCCCGTTTACGACACAGTATATCGCCCTGGGAGGCCTTTTCCGGAAAATTGTTTTCATTCATTATTTTTTTCTAAGAATTTGGATACGTTATCTACAAAAAACAGTCGAAATATTATTCCGAACGATTTAATTGCGACTCTGGGAATTTTTTTTCCCGTTTAAGACACAGTATATCGCCCTGAGGGGACTTTTCCAGAAAAGCGTTTTGGTTCATAAGTTTTTTCTAAGCATTAGGGGACTTGATCTACAAGAAACCGTCGAAACATTTTTCTGAGCGACGTAATTGCGGCTCTGGGAATTTTCTTTCCCGTTTACGACACAGTATATCTCCCTGGGGGGGCTTTTCCCAATAAGCGATTCGTTCACAATTTTTTTCTAAGCATGTGGGGACTTGATCTACAAGAAACCGTCGGAACATTTTTCTGAACGACGTAATTGTGGCTCTGGGAATTTTTTTTTCATGCTTAAGACACTGTATATCGCCCTCGGTCGGCTTTTCCGGAAAAGATATTTCGTTCATAATTTTTTTCTAAGAATTTGGATACGTTATCTACAAGAAACAGTCGAAACATTTTTCCGGACGACTTAATTGCGATTCTGGGAATTTTTTTTCATGTTTAAGACACAGTATATAGCCCTGGGGCTCTCTCTGGAGCTCTCTCTTTGTAAAGGTTTCGTTTTGCTTACATTATCTATGTCTATACTTGTACTTTCGAGTCAATTAGAATATATCTTCACCTCGATTTCGAACATTACCTAACAAAAAAGAGATTACAGTCCACATTTCAAGAAATATTTAATTTTTTACCATTCATTAATTATTATCAAAATAGTTTTAAGTGCATTATATTTCTTGGTGAAAAAAATCATTTTAATATGAAATAATAATCAAATTCATTAATTTTGTGATAATTATATAATGGCTTAATGACTTTAAGAAAGATTGATTATTACGCAAGTCACTGTTTAAAAATCACCGATATTTTTTGTAATTACATCCATGATCCCATAATATATCTTAAATATTTTCCATTTTAGTTTTTACATCAAACATGGATGAATTTGAGCTTTTCCGGAAAAGCTATTTCGTTCATAATTTTTGTCTAAGCATTTGAGGACTTGATGTACAAGAAACCGTTGAAACTTTTTTCCGAACGACATAATTGCGGCATTAGGAATTTTTTTTTTCATAATTAAGACACAGTATATTGCCCCGGGGGGGGGGGGGCTTTTCTGGAAAAGCTATTTCGTTCATAATGTTTTTCTAAGCTTTTCGGGACTTGATCTACAAGAAACCGTCGAAACATTTTTTCGAACTATGTAATTGCGGCTCTGGGAATTTTTTTTCGTGTTTAAGATACAGTATATCGCCCTGGGGGGGCTTTTCCGGAAAAGCTATTTCGCTCATAATTTTTTTCTAAGCATTTGGGGACTTGATCTACAAGAAATCGTCTTAACATTTTTCTGAACGACTTAATTGCGGCTCTGGGAATTTTTTGTTATGTTTAAGACACAGTATATCGCCCTGGGGGAGCTTTTCCGGAAAAGCTATTTCGTTCATAATTTTTTTCTAAGCATTTTAAATATCAAACATCTCAAAAAATAACCATATAATTTGGATGAAATTTTACACAGGTTTTGCCTATATTGTATACAAAATAGTCTATAAATTTCAAGCTGTTACATGCAGTCGTCATTGAGAAATTACGATTTTGAAAAAAAACCGTAAAAGAATTTTAACCTTAAATATCTTTGAAAATCATGAGACAATTCTTTTACCTATAGGACTTGAAAGATCATTACTCTTAAATTAACTATTTTTATTCAAATTCATTTGTAGATAAATAAAAATGCGCAAATATTTCTAACAGAAATTAATTATTATAAAAATGTTATGAATACTTTTGTACTTTTATTAAAACAATAATTATGTAAATAATTATGTACCATTTCATATTTGACTTTTATTCTTGCGAGAATGGTTTTTAGAAGTACTATTTGACAAAATTACATGAGTAATAATTTTTAATGTTGAATTATAATAATATTTTTAATCCTCGTCACTATCTTCGTCTATTACAGGATCAATATCTGAAGTAGTAAATAATTCCGAAAGAATTTTCGCTGGTCTAATAATTTTTGACTTATATCTTGCATTACTGAGACAATATATGACTGCAGCAATGTGAGAACAGGATCCTACAGTTCGTAATCCACTGGCACAGTCACACGTATGGCGTAGGATACCGCTGTATCCAATTGAGTTTGGTTTGTATTCGATGTAGCATTTGCATGTCTTACTGTTAATATGCCTGGGCCTTATTTATACTTTAATGATATTAGGTTTGATCTTAATATATTCCAAATTGATATTGTTACTATCATCCATTAACTCAGCCAAATAACATACGGCTTGACCTAATTGATAGGTACCTGAAAAAAATATTTTGAGATCTCTTTCAGTCATCTCCGGAAAGTCAATGATTTCTTGGGATGTTAGCTTGATCGTAGTAGTGGGCCGTCTAGACCATATGGCTGTCTCAGCTTCTAATGCTAAAGTATTTTCACTTTGATTAGAATTTAACATTCTTTCGATGATTATACCTTGTAAGCCACCGTCATATTTATCGCTATTTAAACGCTTACCAAAAAGGTTGTTGAGAAAACATGCAATTCTACAATATGCACCAGCTTTTGGTAAAAGTTTATTATCTAATTGCTGGTAAAGAAGCTTATAGTTTTTTACCAAGAATACCATGAACAGCCTCTACAACCCATCTCAATTTCGTAACGTAACGAGATTCATTCGATTCAGTCGTACTCAAGTTGGGTCTATTTCCTTTTAAGGCAGGCATGAGAATCTTAAAGCCAAGACTTTTTAAATAAGGTATCACATCCCTAAAACCTCTATCTACATCGCAAACATCAGCTTCTCTCATGATAGTTCTTATACCATCTGGATCATCCATTACTTTCTTCATGATGCTTGCATCATTTTCTGTGGCTAAAAACGTACCAGGGACATCAACAACGAATCCGTCTTTTGTGCAAATAGAGAATGATTGACCAAAGGATATTTCTTCTGATCTGAATATGACTTTCGTTGGTATTCGTTATTTTTACTTTTTTGGTGACATAAGTAAGTTCCATCAAAAACCAAAACAAGCTCATTCGCTAATTTAAACAGTTTTTTTGCATAAATGGAAGTGTGATCACATATGAGATGCTCCCTTTTAATGCTTTATACTCCAAAATATTTTGGTAGGACATCTTTTTCAAATGAATTAATTACTGATTGACAAAAATGTGAAACTCTTATTTCGTAAATAGACGAAATAAAATTATTCGACGATCCACTTCGTAATTTAAATAAACATATAACCAGAGCTTGTGTAACGTCTGTAGAATCCGATGATCTCATGGAAACTAAAAATTTTCTCAGCTCTTGCAATCAGTCGAAAGACCAGTAAAAGAGAATAATTGTTTTTCGCTGAGCTTTGATGATTTTATTTTATCTAAAAATGTTTCCGAGGCTAAATCTGAATTTTTTTTTTTTTAAATAAACATATTTCATCTGCAGTTAAAAAACTCGTGTTACTGTATATCTGTATTAGTTCCAGGTCATCATCAAAAAATCGTTTTTTTTTTTATAAAATGCTCCGTACAAACTCGATTGTCATTTGGAATAATGATTTGCATTTCTTTGAAACATTGCAGTCTTGCAGTCAATGGTACACGCGTCAAGTTATTTTTTTTTCTACAAACGCAACATGCTGTATGAGAAATCATAGTTCTTTTGAGGGGCAATTCGGTGGAAGGTTTTTTTTTCTACAAGTGGTTTTAATACTACCTCAAAAATGCTCCGTCAACTCTGAGAGCTGGGTATTTCCGAGCTTGACTGAGAATTCATTGGCTGACTTTGATCACTGGTTGAAGGTTCTACATTTAGTGTGCCAAAAAAAAAACAAGTCTTCTACATTTATCGCAAAGTTTAAACCCAATGTCAATATTATCTACATTTAACTGCTCACAAACGGCTTCGACTTCACTAGCTGAATTAATGATCTTAATCTGAGCTGATACTTTACTGAGATTTCGCTTGAAGCAGTTGCAACATTGGTCAGTTGCATCAAATTCATCCATGTTTGATGTAAAAACTAAAATGGAAAATATTTAAGATATATTATGGGATCATGGATGTAATTACAAAAAATATCGGTGATTTTTAAACAATCTTTCTTAAAGTCGTTAAGCCATTATATAATTATCACAAAATTAATGAATTTGATTATTATTTCATATTAAAATGATTTTTTTCACCAAGAAATATAATGCACTTAAAACTATTTTGATAATAATTAATGAATGGTAAAAAATTAAATATTTCTTGAAATGTGGACTGTAATCTGTTTTTTGTTAGGTATTGTTCGAAATCGAGGTGACGATCTATTCTAATTGACTCGAAAGTACAAGTATAGACATAGATAATGTAAGCAAAACGAAAATTTTACAAAGAGAGAGCTTTTAATACACTCCTTTTAACGCACACCTTTGTAAGAATGAGATTATGTATATATAAATACTTTTTTGGCAACTTGCTTGCGGAAAGCTAAGCAACATCTAGTGATTACAATCCCATACAATCACTAAAAAAAAGAGATGTTCGAATCTTGAACATATTTATCAAAATGAAATATAAAATCTTTTTTTTTAATATGCATTGATGGAAATTCGTAATTATCATAAAATCTGAAGTCTATAGAATACATTTGTATCATCGAGAGTGTACTACCTAATGCTGTGATATATATTTTGAATTTTTTATTTCTGAAACGTTTTTAAATAATAACAATAAATAAAATAAATAAATAAATAGCAATAACAATAACATGTATACGAATGAACGTATACGAGGGTTTTATATTGACAGGGTTCGTCACCGAGAAGAAATGAATTGAGAATTTAGACTCCAAGAATCTATGCTTCGAACTTTTCTCGAAAGAATAAATTGTAAAGCAGAAAAAGTAAAAAATTGTCTTATTCCCAAATAAGACGAAGTAGTTATAGGCAGCGTAAAGTGTAGGCAATGTATAGGCAAATATGATAGGCAAGGTGTAGGCAAAGTAATGTGTATGAAGCATGTGCATAAAGCACCTCCCAAATCACCCAAAACACCCAGCGAGTGGGCGCCGCAGGCCTCTATATGTATACTCTTAGGTGTATTTTTCATAGAAGGTTGCTCGTCGGTGCTTGCCATCTAGCGGCTCACTCGGATACTACAATCCCGAACATAACATCTTTGGTAAAATTATGTTATATAAATATCTGAACAGGAAAAGAATCCCAATGAATTGATAGTTATAACTTACCGTTATAAAGTATTTAAAAAAACAACTTATTTTTTTTAAGAATACTTATTCTTTATTTTTAAAATCTTAATATTTATTTTTTTTAAATTCACATTTATGTGTATTTTTTTATGTATAAGTCACATAATTCAATTTTAATTTTAATTTTATATTATATTTGTAATCACAAAGATTGCTAAGAAAGCGACCCACAAAGGAAGGGAGTGTAAGCCGCATGGCTATGACTTTAAGTGTCACATGTGAGTATATTTATTGGAAGTGGCAACTGAGATCATACAGCACATAAAGAAAAATGATTTTATTTATATGTTAAGGAGGTTGGCTACTGAAATGAAAATGGTTACATGGCATCATTCCAAAAACCTGATATTGTTGTTCTTCGATTCATTTCCTATCAGATCGTTTGACAACTCGGTTATGGAATAATTCAATTTCAAAGTTTAACTCTTATACACGGGTTCTTATGGAAGTAAAACCATAACCTTACTAAAAACGCAAGACACTTAGGATGCGATTCTTTAAAAAAAGGTAAGAACGAACCAAAAAACTACTGGCAATATAGAAAATATACACGAGAATGTATATACGAAATCTGAAAACGACGTACAACACCGATTCTGAGTACTGCGGAAAAACGTAAACAAACGATCGAGTTCGTTGGCTGCGAGAGGGGGTGCGCGGTGCGAGGGGACTCCTTCCCTCTGCCCCGCGCGAGTTGTTGTAGCCAACCTCCTTAAGCGTTGGCATGTATTTTCATTATTAAACTGACCAGTGCGAAGGTGTCATATATAAGAAAAGAAATAAAATAGTTTTCATTAGATGTGTAAAATTAAATAAGCTGTGTTCTTAAGACGGTCTTACACCTAGTGGCTTCTGAGGTCAAAATGAGCTATAAAAAAAAGAAAAAAGTAGTTTAAACAAAATACAATATATATACTATAAATATACACTATTTCTGATAATATGGCCCAAGACTTAATCTGTAGACCAATTTTACTCAGAGATATACCATTTTCAATTTTTTTCAATTGGCGTAACTTTAAAAAAAAAAACTATTCCATTGATTTTCATGGGAGAGGAACTAAATTACTTGAAATTCATGCAGTTATGGCAGGAAGAGTTGGAAAAATAAAATTTCTGCAAATTAATATTTTTTTTATGGAAAAAGCTGCTTTAAATTCATGAATTTTATGAATTTTAATGTTTTTTTGTGGATTTTACCATTTTAAAATTATTTAATAAAATATTTTTCATATTTCCAACTCTTGCTGCCATAGATGAATAAATTTCAAGTAATTCAGGCTCTCTCCCATCAAAATCAATGGAATAGTTTTTTTTTAAAGTAACGCCAAACTTTAAAAAATGACATTTTGAGAAATAAGCCTACAAAGAAAAATACCATAAAACTTCAAAAATAACCAGCCATTAGGTTCCCAATTTTTTTCCCTTCATTAAACTCACCTAAGATATGTTCATCTATATAAATATGTTGAAACAGAAGCTCTGGCACCTTGCATGCATCCGTTCCTTTAAAAGTTATTGCTAATCTAACAGCATGCGTTCCATTCAAAGTTATTGCTAACAATCTGTCCTTCGCTTTTGTACTTTTGATTCATCCACTGTTGAGTCACTTTTTAACACATTGTACTGAGTTATATTATTATTTATTATACTAAGATTAATGTAGAATATGCAGCAGGTCTTATGAAATATGAAATCCTAATCGCAACTTAAGAAGCCATCACTGTTATGGCCAAAAGTATATAAATACATAAAAGCCGATAAGCCCAATTTGTCAATGATCACTTATTACGCATATTGTATATTAAATATATCTTGAATTCAAGCCTGTATTATATATTTCTTGTGTGCTAAGCAGGCTTGTCGCTTTTCAGCGTAGATACATCTTGACACTTATTGTAATTCACAACTCTTCTGAATTGAATTATATGCTATAGTAAGCTAAACTCAATTATTTCACTTTCATCTTTTTTAGAAAAAAGATGTATTTATTTTTATCCGTAAAGAATTATTACAGCTTCTTCCTTCGAATACTTGACTAAATCCACTTGTTTTTCTGTATTAACTTTCATATAGCAATCTCATGCATCTTGAACTGAAGCTATAATTTCCAAATTTAAACAAAACTGTCATTGCACGCTTGTATTATAATCACAATTATAAATACTTTTACATATATATCATCACATATAATTCATTAAATTTTCAGTTCTAAATTCACTTATGAATACAAATAATGAAACATTATGAAAAAAATCTTTCTATTTGAGGAAGCCAAAACTCTGCAAAACAAACTGTTGAAATCACATAGTTATGTATCTCTGCTCATTTGAGCTTTTGAGCTATCAGCTGTGCGGTTGTGCCACTGTGTTTACACTGGCATTAGTTATATATACCGGGTGTCCCATTTTAAAACCACCAGGCAAATATCTCGAAAACTAAGGGAGATGGAAAAAAACTTTTAATACAAAAGTTGTAGGGTTCAGAGGGGCCCAACTGATCGTGACCTTGGTTATGACCTTGAGGTCAATTATCAAGGTCATTTGAAGGTCAAATCGATTTTTTCAAATGGGAACCCCCACTTTTGACCTCGTAAATGGAAAGAGCGGAAAATTTTACGTTCAGATATGTCCTTGAGTCAAGGTCATGGTCATGGTCATGTTTAAAATCAAAATCAATCAACGCATCAAAACATTCCCATAATTAGGCATACGAGGCAAATTGTTAAATACAAAAGTTGTAGGGTTCAGAGGGGCCCAACTGATTGTAACCTTGGTTATGACCTTGTGGTCAATGATCAAGGTCATTTGAAGGTCAAATCGATTTTTTCAAATGGGAACCCCCATTTTTGACCTCGTAAATGGAAAGAGCAGAAAATTTTACGTTCAGATATGTCCTTGAGTCAAGGCCATGGTCATGGTCATAGTCATGTTTAAAATCAAAATCAATCAACGCATCCAAACATTCCCATAATTACGCATACGAGTGTTAAATACAGAAGTTGTAGGGTTTGGAGCGGCCCAACTGATCGTGACCTTGGTTATGACCTTGAGGTCAATGATCAAGGTCATTTGAAGGTCAAATCGATTTTTTCAAATGGGAACCCCTATTTTTGACCTCGTAAATGGAAAGAGCGGAAAATTTTACTATTTTTACTATTATCAATATTTACCAGGGTTAACCACTTATATCAAATAATAACAAAAGTTAATAAGTGTTGACCACCTGTATCCAATAGTGACCGGTAGTATTCAGCATTGATCGGTAATAGTCAATAATTATTATCGTTTACATCAAATTGTTTTCAAATTGAGCACACTTATATTGGCACAGAAAATTAAACTTTTTCGTTTTAAAATATTGTATAGTATAATAACATTATACTTTATATTATTTCTTTTGTGGTGTGTTTTGATAAATAATTGCATTTACAACTAAAAAAGAATGCCTGACTATTCTGCTAATGAAATAGTTGACATTCTTCTTATTTTAGGAGAATGTCGACGAAACTATCGAGAGGCAAGCAGATTGTATCGTGCTCGGTTCCCTCAACGACAACATCCTGATCATACGGTAATACGTGACATTGAACTGCGCGGTCGACAAGGAAACTTCGTTCGAAGAAGGAGGACACTGAATGAACACGATTATGAAAATAATCCTCGCTTTCTTGCTGTTCTAGCCATGGTACATTTAAATGTTCATGTCAGTTTACGTCCATCCTTACCACATTACTCTAAATCAAGCTTTAACTGTGGAAGATTATCGACGGAGAATAAGATTTTGCTAATGGGCAACACAACAAATTACTGATGATGAAAATTTCTTTAACAATGTTCTTTTTAGCGACGAGGCTACATTTCAGAGTACTGGTATGTTGAATCGCCTGTTAATCCTCATTGGATGCGAGAAGTTGATCATCAGCATCGCTGGAATGTAACGGTATGGTGTGGTATTATTAACGGATGTCTGATTGGACCTTATTTTTTTGAAGGTCACGTAACTCAACATACTTATTTACAGTTGCTGAGAGACGAGCTGCCACTCTTTCCAGAAAACGTTGATCTCCATACAAGGGCCAGAATATGGCTACAACAAGATGGTGCTCCTCCACATTATGCCAGAATTGTCAGAGATTTTCTTAATGAAAGGTTTAACGGTCGATGGATTCCCCGTCTTGGTCCCGTAGCATGGCCACCAAGATCTCCAGATCTGACATCTCCAGATTTTTATTTATGGGGCTTCCTAAAAAATACAGTCTACCGCAACAGGTCAACTACAAGAGATGACATGATTCAAAGGATTACACAAATCTGCTTAAGTATTCCACGTCAAGTATTATTAAATACTGTTAGAAACTTTAAAAGGAGAATAGAATGTTGTCAACAAGTAAATGGTGCAACTTTTGAGCATCTTCTTCAGTAAATGGTGACCGAAACACTTGGATCCTATGACTAAATACACATGAACGTGGAATTTTCCAATGAATTTTTAGCTGGCCTGATCATCTCCGACCTTGTCTTAACTGGCCGGGTCATCTCCGACCTTGCCTTAACTTACCGGGTCATCTTCGACCTTGCCTTAACTGGCCGGGTCATCTCCAACCTTGCCTTAACTGGCCGGGTCATCTCCGACCTTGCCTTAACTGGCCGGGTCATCTCCGACCTTGCCTTAACTGGCCGGGTAATCTCCGACCTTGCCTTAGGTGACCGGGTCATCTCCGACTTTGCTCTTAACTGCACGGAAACTGACCATAACTTTGACCATGACCTTGACCCAAGGTCATATCAGAATTTTTCGGTTTTTCTATTTACGAGGTCAAAAGTGAGGGTTGCCGTTAAACAAAATTGATTTAACCTTCAAACGACATCATCCTTGACCTCAAGTTCATGGTCAAGGTCACAATCAGTTGGGCCCCTCCAAACACTACAACTTCTGTATTTAACACTCGTATGCGTAATTATGGGAATGTTTGGATGCGTTGATTGATTTTGATTTTAAACATGACCATGGCCTTGACTCAAGGACATATCTAAACGTAAAATTTTCCGCTCTTTCCATTTACGAGGTCAAAAGTGGGGGTTCACATTTGAAAAAATCGATTTGACCTTCAAATGACCTTGATCATTGACCTCAAGGTCATAACCAAGGTTACGATCAGTTGGGCCCCTCTGAACCCTACAACTTTTGTATTTAACAATTTGTCTCGTATACCTAATTATGGGAATGTTTTGATGCGTTTATTGATTTTGATTTTAAACATGACCATGACCATGACCATGACCTTGACTCAAGGACATATCTGAATGTAAAATTTTCCGCTCTTTCCATTTACGAGGTCAAAAGTGGGGGTTCCCATTTGAAAAAATCGATTTGACCTTCAAATGAACTTGATCATTGACCTCAAGGTCATAACCAAGGTCACGATCAGTTGGGCCCCTCTGAACCCTACAACTTTTGTATTAAAAGTTTTTTCCATCTCCCTTAGTTTTCGAGATATTTGCCTGGTGGTTTTAAAATGGGACACCCGGTATAAGTATAGGTACAAAAGGGAGTATTAATATAGTGAATTGCTGTCGAATTTCGGTCACGGAATGGTCACTTTACTAGAAGCAGAAGTGGGAAATGGTCACAAGACGATTCCACTGGATTTCGAATTCCACAATATGGTTTATTTAATTTTTATAATAAATACTGTGTGTGAATTTAATTATTTTTTTTATCCTTATATAAGGATTTATATAAGTATATACTTATATAAATAATGTTTTTTGATATTTTATAACACATTTAAGTAAATAACGTTTTCCTATCAGAAGTCTATAAAAAAGGCAAAAAACAAGAAAATCAATTTTCTCGTCATTTTAAAGATAGTAAGCTCTTTCAGCGGTTTATTTAAAATTTTTGTTTCCTCCTAGAGGAAGCTTTGTGATAGTAAATTTTTGAGTTGTTGTAAAAACATGTTATAATTGTGTTCCGAGGTGTTAGGAATCAAAATACATGGTTTTTGAAAAATGTTTGTATGGAGGTGTGTGTGTGTGTGTGTGTGTGTGTGTGTGTGTGTGTGTGTGTGTGTGTGTGTGTGTGTGTGTGTGTGTGTGTGTGTGTGCGTGTGCGTGTGTGTGTGTGGGTGTGAGTGTGTGTGTATCTGTGTGTGTGTGTGTGTGTGTGTGCGTGTCTGTGTGTGTGTGTGTGTGTGTGTGTGTGTGTGTGTGAGTGTGTGTGTGTGTGTGTGTGTGTGTGTGTGTGTGTGTGTGTGCCTCGACTTCAGCTTCTAATCGGTCGATTTTGACCGGACAGGTCTCATGTTTTTTGTTTTTTTTTTGCGCGATGGCGGGTCAAAAATCCGTTTTTTGATTGGGGCGATGCGTTTTTGTTTTTTTTTCAAATTTTCAATTCTCTCAAGAATGTTTTTTGATTTTTTTTTAATGATAGGATCGAGTTATTCGAATCTGATGGGTAGCGTTCGAAAGAGAATTGAAATACCTATATTTTCTAAAAAAAAAGTTTCTAGCTATCACAGTTCTTTTGTTATTAACAAAAACGTGTTTTTTTTAGAAGCTTGTAACTCCTAAACTTAACGGTCAATTGTTTTGAGAAAAATCATGATAATACAGAATATAAATAGCTATAATCTGTTAAAATTCGAATACATTCTGTAGGCTAGATTTTGAGTAAAAAATTGAAAAATGAAAAAAATCAGTTTTGTATGTCCAACGATTACAAGAGTAAAATTGACTTAATGGCTTCAAAATTCCTTTTAGAGGTAGATTTTTTATAGTTCTCGGTCGAGTTCTTTGGGCAAAATGATTGGTCCATAAATTTGAGGTTAAAAATTTTTTGAATTTTTTTTAAAATCGTAATTTCTCGAAAATAGCTCTATGTATCTGAATGGGGTGGGTGGCATTCGAAAGAGAATTAAGATACCTATATTTTTTAAAAAAAATTAATTTTCTATCTATGACGGTTCTTTAGTTATCATCAAAAACAAAAACGTGTTTTTTTTTTAAAACTCATAATTCCAATGATGTTATCATCAGTATATTATAAAAATATATAATATTGGCGTCAAAATGTAATATGTTTGAATTTTCAAGATTGAATTCTTGAGTTTAAGTATTCAAAACTGATGAATAATTGAAATAGTGTAAGAGTAGGTGGCGCTCCGATCGGGGTAGCGTGTAGTGCAGTATGTATTCCGGCCGGGTCCAACAAGCTGTGGGTTAGTCACGAATCCCGCAGTACTGCATACACGCCTACACGGTGCGGTGTGTCGTGCGTTGTGCGTACATATAAGGGATTTTCTAGTGCTTTTATAATTTGTTGCCATATTGGAAATTATAGGAAATTATATCATAGAAAATTATGGATTAGTTTGTCCCCATATTGGGAAATGTTTAAATATTATATCTATTATAATCTATTATAATTATGAATTATGCATTATGAATGCATTATATTCTGCATTATTATAATTTATTTGTGAGTTATGAACTTTTTTAAAAAAACACGTTTTTGTTAATAACAAAAGAAGAATGACAGCTATAAAATTTTTTTTTTCTTAAAAAATATGAATTATGAAATAAAAAAAGAAGACTTAGTTAATAACAAAGCAACCGTGATAGCTATTTATTTTATTATAAAATATAGATATTTTACTTCTATTTCAAATGCTAACTTTATTTATCAGCTTAAAATTTATATAAATTTGATATAAATAAATAATAAATAAATAAATAAATTTTAAAATTAAAAATTTTTAATATTCATAAATGAATTTAAGTATAATTATGCAATAAATTTTTCAAAAAATTATAAATTTTGTTATTAAAAATTAATTAAAGGAATCAACAAATTACGGTTGAGGAAGCTACGGGCCAATGAATTGGCAGCGGTTTTTAATTATTGATCCAAACTATAGTTTTTTTAGGTTCGAAATAACATATATAATAAAAAAATTCAATAAAAAAAATTTGATTTTTTCAAAATTTTTAGGTGTAAAACCGCCTTAACTATTTATAATATTGTTTAAAACCTGGACCATCATTATTATCATTTTTCTTTAATATTAACTACTATTAAAATACTGTTACAACACTAATAATATGTTGTGAAATTATATAGTGCAATATTTCATTATATGTAGATTTAAAAATGTGCATGACAATGCTTGAAATCAAGTTCTTATAAATAAAATATATGTTTTCATTGAAAAGATTTTATCTTTTTTTATTAGTTAATAAAAAATTCATTGGATTTGTAACATATTCAAAGCAACTAAAAGTTAATTAAATCTACAATATTATACTTAATCATCAATTAAGTTACCAAATATGTCGCAAAATGGGTGAATTTCTGAAGTTAATAAAAACCTCTACTCATTGCCAAAACCCATTTTATTTATCAGAAGATGATATTAAGTATACTGATACGAATTCTTAGATCCCACATCTAATATTTTCAAAAACGTTCCAGACAAAAAAACCTGGATTTATGACTGCATTACATAATGTTATTTCACAACGTATTAAAAAAAATTAGTAAACGGTTCAAGATTTGTTTAGGTTATACAACATAGTAAATAAGATAAAATTAAAAAAACAATTTTGATCGCTTCACTTAGAAAGCATTTAAAGTTTACAGAAATGAAATATTTAATAAACTCGATGCTGGTAGATTTCATATATTTTGATAATCACCGATTTCTATCAATAGTATGTTCGTGTATTTATCAAATTCAATTTTGCAATAAAAAGTTATAACCTGGCTAATTAAATATTTAGTTTGCGTTATGGTGCAAAATAACCGATACTTTCCTTTGATAAAATTAAATAAGAAAAAAAAGAATAATAATATTCTTCATACGTATATCTGGAAAAAACTTATAACATACAAAACAGAGGCAAAAACTAGCTGGCTTTGCAACAAAAGTTGTACTTAAATATTTGAGAAAAAATTAATAAGTTTTCGATTATCCTATTAAATAGACTTGCAACTAGCAAGAAATTGTGATGTACTTTTTTAGTAGTAAGTATTTAAGAAAGTATCGTTCTTCATTTTAGATAAACAATATATTCAC